>QYTT01093412.1:54387-66092 GCA_006980735.1 Dasypogon diadema
AAAAGAGTTTAGAACAAGAACGGGCGAAGACAACGAGACTACACCAGGAAGCTGAAGGCTACCTTGGTGAGAGTAAGTTTCTCAGATATAAGAAAATGCTTTGATTAACTTACCTTTTCCTCTGTCCAGTTGCTGCTTGGAAGGAAAAATATGACGACCTGGAAAAAGAAAACAAATTGTTACTGAAGAGCGTCGACAAAATGAAATTCTTGGAAGATTGTCTAGAATCAAAAACGAGTTTGACAATGGAACTGAATCGGCAAATCGAAAAGATTAGACAGGAAAATTCCAAACATGTAAGTGCTTTAATTACGCTTTACTCGTCGCTAAAAATAGAGATGGGCATATACGTTTCCCACCTTCAATAAGCTTTGTTTTACTAAAATAATACCATAAAGAAGCAAAAACTGATTTCTGTTTATCTAGCAGATTATATTCATAGTACAAATAATATAATAAAATCGTCAAACTTAAATAACAATAATCCCTGTCAAAATATGCGAACTATATTCAAGAGAGAGATAGCCTTGAGTTTTGGGGATGTTTAAACTCGACGCGATTTGCTCTGCCCCAGCCGTCGTTAAGTTATCGATCATGCATGTTCGATTGTTATTCAAGACATTATCAAGAGATTCAAGCACTGATTCAAGTTAGTACGCGAAATCTAGAATGCTATTGTCAGCACAGCTGTGAACTGAACAGGGAGTGAAAGATAAAAGGTCATTAATGAAAAGTAGAAAGAGAGTGGGACAAAATGCAGAACCTTTTGATACACCAGCATTGATATTATAAGCGTTGGAGGGGTAACAGTAACACAGATCGAGCGATCACGAGGTTAATTTGTAAACCAAGTTAGAAGGCCTTCAAGATATCAAATGTAACCACGACTCGCCAAAATTATGGAGGCATTGATGAAAGTGTTCTGTAAGGAATGTTATGAAGTTATAGTTGAACGCCCTTAGCGAGAACCATAAGGGGCGAGCGTGAATTAGGTGATTAGTTTCGAGGTATTTCATCAATTGCGCGTTTATAAGTGTCTCAGAAATTTAGCCAGGATCGCAGTGGTGGTCTACAATTAAAGGGCTTGCTAACTTCTCCCTTTTTAGAAATTGACTGAACATGGAACAGTTTCCATAATGATGGAAGAATATCTTTTGAATAGGTTAAATAATATAATTTCCTTAGAGATTGAGCCAAGGAAGAGGGGAAGCACTTCAGAAGCAGGGGCGCGATACGCGATGGGATCCGGTGGCTTTGGACACGTTGAGGTTCGCAAGTACTTTAGAAACTTTACATGTACAGAGCTGGAATCGTCCTTGATTATATTACATTCGTACGAATGTGAATATTAGGAGAGAAATGCGAACGTAGCGAAATTAGCAGCCAGTACCTTTGCCTTACTCAATGAGTATGTATAAATTCATGATTGAGGGGATGGTATGGAAGAGCTGCTAAAATTGTTCTTGACAGATTTCATCAGCGGCCAAAAACCTTTGCCAGGGTTCCTGTCGCAGGGACTTTTTTTTCTTCTCTACATCTAGGGTAGTACATTATTAATTTAAATCAATTATATTTCTCCCTTGTTTTACAAATATTTTGAGACTAGAAAATAGAAAAAAACATTCGATAAAAATGAAAATTGAATTTGATACAAAAAATTCCAAGACTATTTTACACATATTTCCCAGTAGAAAAATGCTTTTTGTATTTCGCGAAATAAATGCATTCATTAAATCTCATTCGCAGGTGGCGCGAATTAAAGAACGAGCTGAGACACAGAAGCGTTCATTCCAATCACAAATATCTGGACTTGAACAAGAACTGGTGCAACTGCGAGTAAACCTCAGCACAACTTATAAGGAACGTGATGAGATGAAGCAAAGGATGCAGAATGAAATTACGAAACTGGAACAAAAATTTAGTGACGCTCAGGTTGAGATACAAAATCTAAAGAGTCATGTTGACATCTTAAAGTCATCGTACACGAATATGATGGAGGAACTTGACGATTCTCAAGGCGCTGAAACCGATGACTCTGACTCTGACTGCATCGATACGAACAGTACTGTATAACCTTCCCCTATCTAAAATCAGAGGTTAGACTGTAGAAGCACGTTACTGATAAATTTTCCAAGTAAAAGATACACAACTATTTTAATCGAATGTATATGCGTGAGTAAATACATTATTCAAGGTATTTTTCCAAAACAATGGTTAGTTATTTTTCAATTATTTTCTCCTCATGCCTGTAAGTAGTAAAAGCGGTTCTCTTCCAGGCAGCACGTGCAGTGAAATGAATGTTTATTGAACAGGTGAACGAAATGCACGCACCATAGAAGCTGATCAATCGCTCACGATTCACTTATTCGTGGAATAACAAGTGCATCCAATTAAAGATTGAGCGACAACTTTCGCATTACTGAAAAATTCGAATCACGTTTTCTTTTCTCATAAAAATCGAAATGTGCGAATTTGGTGCTCTTTTCTCCTCTTTCTTGACTGGTTTCTCGAGGCAACAAACCAAGCCCGATTAGTATGCTTCTGATGTTTTGGTGATTCTTCATTTTCAGGTTAAAAGAAAGTAAGTAAGTAAGTGCCTGCACTTGCATTTTACATTCTTGGACATTTTATGGTGTGCACATAATTTTACTGTAATAGAGAGTGATGCCATTTTTTATGAACATAATCGAAACATCCTTGGCTCAAGCGAACTTATAAGGCACTTGTTTTCATTGCCACTAGATATCTAAGCGGTGTTTTATTTATTTATTTCAATAACTAGACCTTAAACAATTAAAAACAAGTCTCTTGCAGTGCAGGGTTAATGATAAAATTCAGTAATTCATTAACAGAGAAACAAGTAAAAGAGCTGTAATTAAATCATAACAAAAAATTAAATAAGAAAATGGTATATAGGAAAAAAAACTGCTGCTTACAAATCTAGTGAGTATTGATGAAATGATTGAACAAAATGATAAGGAGATTGCTAAACATAACACACGATATTGAAGAGCTCTTAGGAGAACTAGAACAACTAGAGTTGGCGTAGGGTGATATGTGGTCGCGCCTACTAGATCCAAAAATATTTCGTAATGCAGAGTTATGGACAATTTGTAGCTTTTTAAAAGGTGCACTGTCTATTTTACTAAAAATATCACAACCTTATGTGCATAACAATGTCCTGACAAGATATAAGCGAATGCCATAGCGTACGAAATAAGCGGAAACTGAAAGTTCTCAATAATTAGTGAAATTAGGCAAGATGTATTAATATCAGATTTATAAATGACAATAGCAGTGGACTTCGAAGCATTCAGTACCAACTTGTTTCTCCCAACGCAACTGGTAACCGAATCAAAATCCTCGTACAGCTGGGCATCGTCAGCATAGATGTGATATTTACAATACTTAATAATCTCAGGTAAGAATTGGTCCCTGAGGTACACCACTAGAAACAGTTAAAAATCTGAACATATTGGCGTTGTAGGGAACTCGTTGAGACCTTTCTCTAAGATATAACCAAATAAGCCTGCCCCGCACATCTGGTAAAACCAAACCTATAAAATGATTTATACATTAGCCGATGATCAGGGCTATTACTGAATTCATTCGGAACGGGGACGAAAAAGGTTGTATAAGCTTATTTTCTTCAGAAAATCTAAGGAAAGTTCTATACAGTTCGCACAATCCCATCGCAGTATCCTTTGATATACACTTACGAAATCGAGCGTACAACTTTATTCAAAACAATAAATGTATTGACCGCCACCGCCTCAGTGTGTAATTGCCTTAAAGCAAACGAATTCGGATGGACAGGCTAGCTGGTCTTCCCGCAAACTTTTATATTAACTAAACTCACTAGGTCTACATTTTAAGTGAATACTTGGCCTTGAGTTGAAACCTACAAATTTTTTTAGCTGATCGTCAATACGATTGAGCTAAGCAATTCTAATCTTAATCTCGGGTGTACAGAGTTAGATTGAATACCATGAAACGTGGGTAATTTATCTTTTAACTGTCAAAATTACATTATTAAAACCAGAAATACAATTGGAAATTTTTAATCAGCTTGAATTTTACAATAATGAAAACCAAATCTAGCAACAAAAAATAACAACTTGAATTTTTTACAATGGCTGAAATTTTGCTCAAATAGTAAATTTTAAGCTACCTGCTAGTAAACTCTTTTTTCCTTACTTCATATACCTACATAATTCTTTTTTATGTCGTAGGAATTCAAATGCTTTAAGAATAATATGAAATTATGAAATTGTTCACACACGATTCGATCACATATGTTGAAAATAAATTGTCAGCGGTAAATATCGTAGCTCCAATAGGTTCCAATTTGCTTTCAGATTTCTCTTTCAGATGGTATTAAGCATGAAGCTATAGTGTAAAGATGATTGAAAAAGTTCCAATTTTGTTCCTGCCCTAGCTTTTATTCAGCGATGGCATACAAATAGATTTTGTGTGTATTATTTACTCAGCAAATTAATTATCCGATGAATGCTATGCATAAATCTCACTTTTATCGATACGAACTATGGGAGATTTTATTTCAAACATATGGAATTACCTACTCACTTCAAAAATTTGGTTGTTTTTAAAATCTCCCGATACGTGTCATAAATTCGTTTAATATTGAATGTGTTGTATACTGACTGAAGGATGTCTACAGACGTTTTGAGGAACTATTTAAAATAGAACTGAAAGGTTAAACCCGCTTATTCAGGAAGACACGTTTTTGCCTGTCCCTAAATCAACGATTAAATTCTCCTTCAAAGTTCGAATTTTTTTAAAGTGCTGTGTCATGTTCGTTTGGTTATATTCAAGAAGGATTCACGAGCCTTCACTGTTATGTTAATATATTTAGATTACGAAAGTCGGAAATGTTCTTCCCATTAACAGTCTTCTGCTCCTGACAAGAGTGTTATAAAAGGAAATCGTATGGAATAGATTATTTTCACAAGTCAACAACTGATTGAAATGGATATGATTTCATAAAAGAATATAAATTGGATTAGAAGTAGAAGCAAATATGACATTGACGAAAAGCAAGAAAAGATTAGTACGGAGCCTAATGTTACACATGACTTGGATATTACAGCATGTAGTGGAATGCTAAAAGACAAAACCTTATTTTTTTTTAACCATTGTCGGAGTTAAAGTAATTTTCTATAGGAAAATATGGGTATCCAAATGGAAAAACATTTCCACGGTAAAAGAAATGAAACAATATACGCAGGACCGGTTTGCCCGGTTTCCCCTACCGGTAAATTTTGCACACATATGTTGGCACAATTTTCAAATTTCACGCATACGAATATGGCGCATCACTTGATTAGTGCTTTACAGAGAGAGTGATGGTAGGACTTGATTACCAGAAAAAAAGGTCTGAACTTGGCGAATATGGCTGCTAATATATTTCTTTTTTAAAATAGACGCTTTTAAAGGCTTGAATCTATTAAGGAATTGGTGTGGTATAGACTAATAAAATCGCTTTTAACACTAGGGACACCAAATTGCTTAAAACAGAGATAGAAATAATACGCTGAATAATGCAATTGAAAGAGAGGTTACCGGTCAAAAATGACCGTTTGGTGTTTCTAGTATTAATACACATTATAATAGGCCAAAAATATTTGCCGCTTCTAAATTATATAAACACATTTCGTCCAACGTTTACATCGAATTGAAACTTGTGCAATGATGCAATTATATTTATTACTTCCTTCTATTCATAAGAAATAAAGTACAACAGAGTTGAGAAAAGGTAAAACAGATTTAATTTGAGACACACCTTTTTCTTTGTCATCGTTCAAAATGAAGGGATCCTCCAACTTTTTGCGTTGGTAGAATTGTTTTCCATTTTGGATTATGCCGATTTCAAAATTTTAATTATTTATTATTATTACATAATTATTTTATTTTTATTATTTGACTAATGATAATTGTTTTTAAACTGAGGTTAAATTTAGTATGGACTAGAATCAATTATTTTGAAAATTTACAAGAAGGATTGTACAGAAATAGTTGGAAAATAAAATCTCTCGTAAGAAGACAAAAAACTACATTGTAAGATAGAAAAATAAAATATTTGAAAACTGATAACCACTTAATATATGGTTGAGAAAATGTAAACAAATTATTTTTGGAAAATTCGTGAAAAAAGCCCTACGACGAGAACTCTCGTATTGTTTACAATATTTTTCTCACAATCTCACCTTAAAAAGAATCACTTCAAGGAAAGGACAGATTTGAGAAAAATTTACAATTACATTGTTATTATGCAGTGAATAATTTCTCAATGAACTCATCAATTCTGCACCTGAATAACAAACGAGCGCATCCATTGCAATGCAGTCTAACATTGTGCTGTACATCTATTTATAGTAAAGTGCATCATTTAGTCTGGCAATTTTTTCTGTGTGGCAGCAAAATAATATTCTCATTTGAGATGAAATGAAAATTTCAATGACAAACGACAAATGTGTTCCAGCACTTTAAAAAATTGGTTTCATTGAAATGCCTTCTATCTCCATTTCGTCGGTAGGTAGCAACCTCGGCAGAAGAGCTCATTGTTGATACACCTTCTTACTAGAGGTAGAAATGATGACGCCAAAACCTTGTGCTTGTTGTACCCATTTTTAGTCAAATCGTAAATTTTTTCAAATATGGCAAAAATACTGTTAGTTATGATTTCTATTAATTTCGACTAATTTCGAATAATTGTTGTGGGACGGCGTATCCTATCTCACATTTCAGGTTGAATTTTATCACTTCACAAGTGAAAAATAAATTCCTTTCCTGTTTACATGTAAAAATCAACTAAAATAACGTCGTAATTGTAATTTTAGATGTGACCAAATGGAACAACATATAACTACAAAAAGTATTACAGCTATCAATTGAAGTATTTACACTTGCGCGCCATAACAGAAATCTCATATGTCGATAAGCTCAAAACATCGAGACCGTGAGTGCCAATTATATAAATGAGTCAGGCACATCTTGATTAATAAGTTGTCGGTTCCAGTGATGATCTTATTGTCGCAAGTATTTCTGCCTCCGCAAAGGTGCCAAAAATAACACGTAATAATTATCGACTTTCTTTCATATTTTTGTCTGTTCCCCTCCAGGTGCGTAAGGGAACATAAATAATGATTTAATATTGATTAGTGTTTCTTCCCCCGTGAGTCTAATGCTGACGCAAAGAGTGAGATTTATACAGAAGCAGATATTCGTATCAAATGGTTGGATACGTAAGAGCTGAACAACTTTTGTCTGAGCTCAATGAAGCTGATTTGAATGTGAAATTATATACGGCGGATGACAACATTTTCATTTGAAAGTTATGTAACATTTATTCCATGTGGTTTTGAGTTTTCAATCTATTTAGAATTTAAACGGAGTTTTAAATAGCAAATACTTATTGTTAAGCTTAGAAATCGTTCAAGGTTCAGAAACGGACGCACATGCGAAAAATACTAACTAGGAAATGAGAATTTCTTGAATAATGAGGAAAGGTTGCAGTGAAAATAAGAGCTTTAGTGTTTGTGTAGTTTACGAGAACTAAATATGATCATTTATAAATTTTCATAAGACTGTTGTAGGCTCATCCATTTGAGGAGCTGGCGAACAAAACCGGACTTGTCCCTTAATTGTTTTTTTACAGGAGAGGTCAAAATCGAAAATAAGCAAATAGAGATCAGGTAGAATTGTATCGGACAAGTCCGATTCTGTTTGAAAATGTAGTTTTTAACAATTATTTTGAGGGGTTTAGTGCCGCTTTTGATGGATAATATTTTTCGGAGGCAAATAAAAGTGAACTTGAGGAGCCAGAAAAAATAAAAAAAAAATTTTGACGTAGTGTGGACAAGTCCGGTTTTGTTCGCCAGCTCCTCATTTATATCAACAATTTGCATGGGGTCACCATACCCAGAATTGATGATGAATTCGTACAGCATAATTAGTTCTAAGCAATAAATTAAACATACCGAATTTAATAGAGTATGCCTGGTGCGCAATGATTGACTCAGGCTCTAGTCTTATGTCTGCTTGGACATACATCGATCAACGCTTGCGCTACACCAAATTGGGGTCACAACGTTCGCAGCTAAATGTAAAGAAAAATCGTATTTTGTATTTAGATGAAATTGTTTCACTGTTTTTTCTACAATATGAGTCCTTTTCTATCTATACACAAGCAATCGTAGAGCTGCCGGAATACCACAACAAAATAATTATTATCATACTTTTTTGACTGGTTTTAACATTCTCAAAATATGTCCATTTCATACAAATTAAGCCTTGGAGAACAGAAAGATGACGGCCAGAGTAAAATCGGGCGAATACGAGGCTGGATAACCAGACCAAAAAATGTGCCGAAAATCTGAATACAGTCAATGTAACAGAACGTTAGTGTGTTGAAGGAACCATTCCCCCGATTGGTGCAAATCTAGTATCACGTGACGAATATTTTTTAAAAGCCGTGGTATATTATTGCAGTATCATGTAGAGGTCACCTCCTCCTTTCATATGAGAACCCACCCTCGTGATATCAACCCCTTCATCTTTCAACTGTACTTTTTAACACCCCCTCGCTCTACAACTAGCGGTGACCTCTACGCGATACTGCAATAAAATCTAATAGTTGCAGGGGGAATGCATCACCCTTTCATTTAATACAATAAAATGTGGGGTGAGGGGCGTTCAAAATGTAATTAAAATTTTAACACTAAGTTTATCAAACCTGTCATTTTGACGGTAAACATCTCTTTCAACTGCATTATTTCTATCTCTGTTTTAAGAGGCTCGGTAGTAGTGTTAAACTGCGCTTTTGAACACCCCTTTGTCTTCCAACTACTACATTTTATTGCAGTATCGTGTAGAGGTCATCTTCTACTTTTATATGAGACCCTGCACGTACTGAATTGCACTTTTTTTACAGCTCCTCGTCCTGCATCGTTCAAAGAACATGTGGTACTTAAAGCCAACAAATTCTGTAATTAATATAACTAAATAGAAGAACATCTGAACTAATAACAAGAATTTTTATTTCTATCCCCGTAATCTTAATAATAATTCAATCTTTAAATCAGTATTTGCAATTGATTACTGATTGATTGATTGATCTGCAATTGATTTCAATCGATTACATTTTCAATCGTTTTTTGGAATTACAAAATCAATCAATTGAAATCAATTCGATACCGATTCGATAACGGTTAATCGAATTTCGCTGTAATTTTTCAATCGACTAAAAAATTTAATGGATTAACGCCCGTCTGGTTCTTCGTTAAAATTCGGTGCAATATCGTCATCAATATCGTCGAATTGATGGTGATGGAAGATTTGAAACACTTTCACTTACTGCGTCTATATTTTCTTCCGAATGAACGAAGCACAAACGTTTTGAGGGCGAAAATTACGCGAACTTTATGACCTGTATCTGTAATTGAACGTGAATATTCATAATAAAATTCAACAAGTTTCACGCACTCTGCAATTGCGTAGCGTTCCATGGTGAATTTCCCAAGTTCATGGATGACAGCTGTCAAATATAAATTTCATATAGTTTGACGAAAAAATGCAGAAGAAATCCTGCAGCTCTTGTTGAAACACCCTTTATTTACAATAACTGTTAATAGATTCCAGAATATATAGACCATTTTATCTCGTACACAAAAGTTCTTCTGTTCTACAATATCTCGGCGGCACATCAACAATTGTAGATTAAAATGCTTGTTATTGAAGTTTGTTTCGTTGTATTTGGCTTTGAAAAAGTCAATTTTTTGAACATGTTAACGCAGATTTTAATTTATTTGCTCTTGTTTTTGAAAAAGGTTGTCTTGATTTTAATTTGATTGCAGATATCTTTGAAAAGGTTACGCTTAAAATATAAATGCTATACTAATACTATATAGAATGGTATCAGTAGAGGATTGAGGGGATTTAGTAGTTACACTCAAATTGAGTGACCTCTGATAATTTAACTTATAAAAATCATCTTCCAAAGACCTTGTTAAACTCGAAATCTTCCCACATCGTAAAGATCCATTACAAAACTTGCGCTTCACTGATTTTAACCGCAATTTCATAATTTTGCACATCAAACTCCCAAAGTGCATTTTCCTCTTATTATTCATGGTCGACAATTGGAGGACAAAATCTAAGACACCAAGAAATCTTCTCACCATACCTTAAACAGCTGAAGCCGCTTCAGATGGTGTACTCTAATGGAATTTATCCAGCAACGACGACCTGTTGGATTGGTAAATCTCAAGCGGAATTGCGCTTCAGTACCATCTTCAATTTTTTCATTTTCCATGTCGTGACCTTAATTTTTGCAGTGATCGGCCTCTGAGTCTTCTGCATATTCCATGGCCGGCTACAATTACTTCTAACGTAAAATTTCTCCAGTATAAGTCGCCGCTTATATTACTGACTGATGCTGGTTTTAAGTGTGCCGCTACTCTTGATTTTCGCTTTTCTTTGGATTCTTTCTGTTTCCAGTCCCAGAGCTCCCAGGCCGAGAGCTTTTCGTCTGCTACTTGTTAGAGACTCTATGACTGGAAGTTGACATAACATGATAAATTTTGCATGGCTATGGAATCTCATTTTACCAGAATTTGTGGTACACTGCAATTATCACTTTTTTCTTTTCTCTTGTTACTTTCATTTCCGTACAATGTAAGTCCCGATTTGGCCGCCAGGCATTTCTAACCATTCGGATCTCAGCATGTTTCAAAAGAATTCAAAAACAAATTTAATGTCTGCACGCTTAAGTTTAAGTAGCTTCTCCCATTAAAGATTCAGTAATGTAGGTCATGTAATATTTGAGTTTTTCGTGGTACTTGGGATTTGGTTGCTCCGCACTTGAAGATTAAATTCAAGTTAGGTAGTAAAGGGGTGTGCAAAGTTTCTTCTAAACAAGTTTCATTGAATACTCGAACTGACCTGAATACATTTAACGGACATTTAAAAAATGATATTACCACACCGCTCTTTACTATATTTCTTAGTTATGCTAGACATCTGTTACAAACCGAGGGAGTTAGCAGCTGTTTGATATTACTACCTTTTCCGTTCAATTCTGAAAGCTTTGCTAAATGCCTGTGAGGAGGTTACTGCTTGAAATAACAGTCAACTCTTGCTTGATTGATAGCTTTCGAAACATGCTGCCAATAAAATAAGTTTCATAACAAAGTATAAAAGTGTTTTGTTTGCTATTTTCATTTAAATCCCAGCTAATAATAATTCTAAACCTGAAACCTAGTAATAGTAAATAGTAAAATAATAGTAAATACATAAGTTATTAGTTATATTTTTACGATGCATAGGGGTGTCTTATTATAGCTTGATCTGAAAAAGGAGCGCAAATGATGGGGTTAGGGAATTGAGTCAAGAAGGTATACCGATGTATAGCCGATTTGAATGGCTATGCTCACAGCCAGAAGGAAAAACAGCTAGAAGACAACCTGATACACAGCCATACTATTATGTTTAAAAAGGAAACACAAAATCAATTGATGTCTGCAAGAGGATATAGCGGTGAACGCTACTAGAATCCCATGAAATGCATGCAGTTAATTCTCAGCTGACTCTAGTTTCGAGTCCGCTCGGAAGTGGGTCCACTAAGATTTGAGTCTGCTCAAATTCGCTCAAGTTCGATCAACATTTTAGTTCAGTTTTGAGTACTG
>QYTT01093412.1:66112-78724 GCA_006980735.1 Dasypogon diadema
TGACCTGAATACATTTAACGGACATTTAAAAAATGATATTACCACACCGCTCTTTATTATATTTCTTAGTTATGCTAGACATCTGTTACAAACCGAGAGAGTTAGCAGCTGTTTGATATTACTACCTTTTCCGTTCAATTCTGAAAGCTTTACTAAATGCCTTTGAGGAGCTTACTGCTTGAAATAACAGTCAACTCTTGCTTGATTGATAGCTTTCGAAACATGCTGCCAATAAAATAAGTTTCATAACAAAGTATAAAAATGTTTTGTTTGCTATTTTCATTTAAATCCCAGCTAATAATAATTCTAAACCTGAAACCTAGTTGCCACACTGCACTACAATATATCTCTTTTCCTTATTCAATTCCACATTGACATGAGACGGTATTGATTGACTTGTTATTTTCTGTAAAATTCTACAGCCGAACTCATTGCGTTTTATAGTGAAACATTCTCACTAATCAGGCTTACAAGTACTTTATCTTATCCTTTCTTGTTTTAATATCTTTTTACTCTGATATTAGATAAGTGGCAGCATTTACGATGCATAGGGGTGTCTTATTACAGCTTGATCTGAAAAAGGAGCGCAAATGATAGGTTTAGAGAATTGAGTCAGGAAGGTATACAGATGTATAGCTGGTTTGAATGGCTATGCTCATAGCCAGAAGGAAAAACAGCTAGAAGAAAACCTGATACACAGCCATACTATTATGTTTAAAAAGGAAACACAAAATCAATTGATGTCTGCAGGAGGATATAGCGGTGAACGCTACTAGAATCGTATCAAACGTATGTAGCTAATTCTCAACTGGGTTGCAGGAAACCCAAATTTCGAATCAACTCAATAATCGACTCAAATTAAGCTGACTCTAGTTTCGAGTCCGCTCGGAAGTGGGTCCACTAAGATTTGAGTCTGCTCAAATTCGCTCAAGTTCGATCAACATTTTAGTTCAGTTTTGAGTACTGTTCAAATTTTCAATCTGTTTTGTTTCGAGTCTGTTCTAGTTTTGAATCCGCCCATACTCTCTACACTTAGACTTGACCAAACTCAAAACAGACCGGATTCAAAATTTGAGCGAGCTCAAGTTAGGGTAGTGATAGGTTTTATGCCCCATCCTGCAAATGGTGTTAAAAAGTATAATAAACTATTAAAACAGTAGAAAATTACAGAGTAAATTTACATATTTCGAAAGCTGATAAAGAAAAGCTGTTTAAAGTTAACTTTGACTTTCTTCTTGCCAGTTCTGTCATTAATGCTTAAATTATGAGGCTTTCCAATTTCAGCACACCAAGCCATAATTATACCTGACTGTAACAAACCCTCTTTCAGAAACAGAAGCAAGCGGAAGTGTAAACGCCAAAAGACTTCAAGTGCAGCATTATAGAATAATTGTTTTGAGCAAGAAGCAGCAATGCTATTCACATTCCCAGGCTCCCACAAAGTTGTTGGGAAAGACAAAATTTTAAAGTGCTCCGCAAAATTTTGTTGCCAATTTGGCAACAAATTGGTACTTGACCTCGACTATGGCTGGTTTCACTTTAAAAACAACTGCCACACCTAAATATTCAATCCGTTCACTGACACCGGCAGCATTGTACATTAATAGCATGGCCATTAACTCGGCAGCTATCTAGTACTCATAGGGCGCATTCAAATTTGCCTTTAACCATTCCTGCTGGCGACCATTCACAACTTCTTAAGATGGGTCAGAAATGTACATGTGCTGTTCGTCCAATGGCTATGCAATTCAAATTAATCTTGAGTTAACAAACTAACAAAACAGTCGGCGTCAATGGCCAGCCAAGCGCGATTTATGTAACACACATCCGACCGGGACTGCGACTAGCAATCTAATCTCGAACAATTACTTGCCTTGGGCTATTCTGTTTCTGACTAAGTTCAGCTACCTAGGTATTCGCGGTCAGAGAGCCAACTGCGTTCAAAATTATTAAACGGCCTCAGGTTTTTGTTTTCGTCTTCTAATCTGCGAAGGTATTTGACGAGTTTTTGGATGAAGGAAGGAAGCGTAGTGTTTTGTAGCAATGCGGCACTTTTTCATATTTGGGATTGTTCGGATTTGTCTCTGATTTAATCTTGAATTAGCTCGACGAATCGGCTCGTTTGGGATAATGATTAATTCTTTTGCGATATTGGAACGATTGCAAAGGCCTTGTGTACAAAACTGCTTCCTTGTTTTTGAAGAGCAGTAATTGCCATCTTCTCGGTTGACAAGTTTGGAAAGATCGCGCATGTCAAGGTACAGCAACGGAATTCACTTTGTGAAATGCGGAATAATACTGGACATATCTTATTTGTGGTGTAACTCAGCTCGCTTTAGCAACAAACACTTTCTCAGAAGAACTAGCGAAAAAATTGTTGACAAGGTGGATTGCAAAACGATGATGTATTAAAATTTCTCAAGAAATCAAAACTTTGTGCCAAATCATTCTCAAAACATTCAACGGTGGTCCCACGTGTGGGATAATAAATTAAAAAAATTTCAATTATCAAAGCTTTGTAAATGCTGAAAAGAGACAACCAACCGAAAGACAGTAAGGTGTACTACAAAAAGTTGATAGCTGTTTATCAGGATGTTTACATAAAATTTTGAGATGTTATCAAAAAACTGTAATAAACTCAATGGGGAATTTCAAAAATCTGATATAGCATTGAGTTTAGAAGCGCTTTTAGATCCAGCTAACCAAGTAATGTTTTCTAGAAAAAAATTTCTTACGCAAACATTGATACCGACACATATGCGACTGACATTTTAAATCTGTGAACTTCAACAAAATTCTAGGATTACAAGGAAACCGGGCTTTCGTTAAGATCAAGCCTTTTTTACATCAGCCGAAGAGCAGCATATATCGAATGGCAATCAATGTTCTAACCTATATGATCTTTTCAGGGTCCTTAATATAGTTTCATAAAATTGGGTAGTCTTAAGTGGTTTGATCCTCTGTCCAAAATAAACAACGATAAAGTGATAAAGATAGTACAATAGTGGAAGTTTGGTGTTGTATTTACATTTTGACCTCAAATGTGCCATATTTCCTAGATCCTTCTCCCTACTAAGCTTTGGAATGCTTTACATGTTTGTGTTCTGTTCGTTTAGCACATTAAAGAGACCTTAACGATTTTCATACTGATAACAAATAAGTTCGTTATCATTTTTATAGTAAAATTTATGTTCCTTTTTTTTATATGTTGTGCTAATGGACTTATTTTATTATTTGCTCTTTTTTTAACATAGAATTTTTCTTTGCGGTTAGCTGCATTTACTTATTCTTATTTGATATTACCAGCTTTCTTCTTTTGATTAATTTTGAATTTCTTTAATTCCACTCGAAGTAATTTAAACGGCTTTACTCATGATTAATTCATACAAAGCTATCTACAACACGGAAATTACTTCATTTAATTAGGTGAAAATCCTCAAATTATTCCACATTTCTTCAGTTTTACATTTCCCCATAAATTGACCTTTTGAGAAGTTGTTTCGAGTTCTCTGCCAATCTAATCAGCTTCCACACCCACATACCAAAGGACCTGGCAGCACTGTCCCATATACGAGCCATGAATACATCTTTTGTCCCTGCCCCTTGTCAATTTGCTTTATTCCACATGCTAAACACAGGCGATTAAATTCAAGGTTGTGTAGCAAGAAAT
Organism: Dasypogon diadema; assembly: GCA_006980735.1. NCBI lineage: Eukaryota > Metazoa > Arthropoda > Insecta > Diptera > Asilidae > Dasypogon > Dasypogon diadema. The sequence goes on from QYTT01093412.1 coordinate 69,783, forward strand.
CTGTAGATCCCATCCCCTGAACAATCTTTCAAGAGCCCTTTGGCATTGCTACAAAATTTCTAATGAATAGCTGGGCTGCGCCACCGCCCTTGAATGGGGACTTTTCCAACTCTTCCGGCTGTTTACGAGATTCTCTCGTAGTTTTTTTCTACATTCCCCAGTTTTATGTAAAATGCAGATGATTTGCTCAGTATTTTTTCCCTTTCTGTGTACGGCACAAGTTATTTTATGTTTTAAGCTAAGCCCAGGGACGATAGCTTGTCGGGCTAAAAACAAACGAGCACGTCACTGTGCAATCGGGCAAAGTAACATCCAAGCGCACTATGACAGAAAACCCGTTCTAAGCTCACTTTGCCCTCCAGTTTACTTAATAATCATCACACGGTCAGTTTAGTGGACATAGAACGAATCTGTTGCTAGAGAATACGACCTACCTTTCCCGTGGAATGACGACGCAAATTGAAGAAGACTCTTGAAATGTCCGACAGTTGGTTCCACTAGTGGCTGTATCCTATCTGTTTTCGCACAAAAATTACCTCACTCCACACAAAAGAATTAAGCTACACTTCCAATTTGAATTTTTTCTCAATAAATTCTTTCCTTTTCGGAATACCAGAACCGACGATTACCAAACCAAAAGTAAAACACAAAACTGAACTGATGACAGAACTATGCAGTAGTCACTGAATTCCACAAATGCCACTAAAATAACAACTTACATTAATCACAATCGCGAGCAGCTATCATTTACCGAATTTTAAACAGCAATTTTACATCCGTTGGTTGAATAATAACTTAAAGTAAAAACGCACGAAAATCCCGGGGTGCACAGCACAACACCACAATCAAATTTGACAGCTTGCGCTACCAAAAACCCACATACTCACCACCATCCTAGTCTTGAATTTGGAATTGGAAACAATTGTGGAAATGGAACTAGTAAGATTCCAATTTCACGTATTTTGGTGTGGTGAAATACATTAAAAGCCCTGCCAGTCGTATTGGATTCCTTCTGGTGCAGTTTCACAATTTAAATACGAAGTAAAGACAAATAAGTAGAGAATAATTGACATTGTAAGACGACTATTGCACAGTTCGTAGGGACACACGGTTTCCAGACTACAAGGTTAGCCAGGTTTTTAGTTTGAATCGCCATTTTGTGACGTCACTCTGGATATTTTGTCCCCATAGCTTTTCAGTGGTGACGATTTTACAACAAGTGATGTAAATTTAAGTACTAAAATAAAAATTAACATGTAAAATAAACGCGGATTCTTTTATATTAAAAATTACACAAAAGATTCATTAAAAATCACTTCTCTTTTGCTCGCTTCTAATTGGAATCTATCAATGTATCTTCTTCTTCCTCTAACAAAGATTACGCCCAAATCCAAGTGCACGCCGCAAGCTTCATGAAGCTGACTGTCAACCGCTTGCTGCCGGGTAAAACCAAATGAACGCCGTAAACTCCAAGCTTCATACACATTCTGCCAACTTACAAGAAATTTGTAGAGCGAAACTACTAACTTATTTTTTCTGTAGTACCCATCGTAATCACTTAACAAGTAGTGCTATGCCGTTACACTATCGTTACTAACGATGTTTCTATTCCCAGTAGTTGATATACACTCATAGGGGATTTAGATCTTAACCTAACAAAATCATAATACTAATTTGAAAATTTCAAATTTGCATTGGCTGTTTTTTTATAAAATAACAAAAAATTATAGATAAATAAATTTTTAATCAAAAGTAGTAATATTAACACATATGTCCATAGAGGAAATACAATGCTATGAAATTTCCTAATCTGATATGGGGCGAAAAACACAGATTTCGGTGATTTATAATTCATTTCGGGTACTATTGGATTTCCATTACAAAACTTCTTCCAAAAAGATCGAATTTATCCACGACTTTTACTCACGTTTTCATTTTATATAAATACAATTTTTTTTTTTTTACTCTAGTCCTAAGGCCCAATTTATACCCTGAACTATAAAAAGTATTAATGGTTGCCAGGCCAACAGCCATCGTATCCAATCTAAAAGGCGACCATATAAGATATGAGGTCGTTCCCACCTTTAAAAATAAATCTTAGTGTTTTTAGTAGTAAATATGTATGCATACTTACGGATTACAAAACATTTTCTTAAGATCCACTTTCTCGCTACAGTATGGACAGGTTTGTTTTTTTCCTATAATACACCATCCTCTGATACAGAATTCGTGGAAAACATGATTACAAGAAAGTTTATATGTATTCTCTAAAACACCTTCCTCATTTTCGCTAACTATTAAACGATTTCCACACACCGCACAAACGTTGTCTTCTAAATATCTTGTAGGCATCCCATCTGGCGTATAATACTAAACAAAAGAAAAGATATTAAGAATTTTTCAGAAACCAGAAATCCAATTCTTACCCCAATGTGTACCGCCATTTTGTCAGCACATATCTCTGATACATCTCGTCCTAATACACCATAATACAGTCCGTAAAAGACAAATAAGAGACCGACGTCCATCCATACATTTGGAGGTTTGTTAAAAACAAAATTGAGCCCACAGAATGTGGCCATCATTATGAGATATCCTATTATTCCGAATGCGTAACTCAATTTGTAAACGAAGTAAAACCATTTGTAGACTAATCTGAGAAATTAATTTCGTTTTATTCTTAATTTTACAAATGATGTAAATTAAATTTAGTAGAATTGATCAAAAATAGTAATACCTAAAAAAGTGAAAAGTGCGTAGGTCATTTAACTGCATTGTCATAATTCATTTTCTTAATACGGTTCATGAAATATTTCGAGCAACAACCTTGATCATGATTAAATAAGCAATAAAATATGTGATCGAAAAGGGTAAAAATAAATTCGCAATGATCACTGAAATGTCTAGTTGTCAACTGCTAAAGAGTAGAAGAAGTTTGAACCGTGTTTCGAAGGTGTAATTATAAAAAAAGAAGCAAATAATAAATAAATTAAAAACGTAACTATAAAAACAAGTTAAAAAAAGGGGAGAAAAACAACTCTTCAAGAAACATGACAAGAACGGAGGAGAATGGAAATTTGGAGCTGATTGAGGGACAACCTAAATGATAATCAACAATCTCTACCATATTTGGGGATTTTTTTGAAACTGTGCATGGGAAGGTGAATGAAACCTAATTCGTTCGATTGATAAATACGTAAAATGGCGTACTATCAAACACAAGAACTATCAGCAATGTTTTATTATTGGAGCATCTACGATAAATGAATAGTGATGAATAAAAATGAAATACACTGTGGAGTGATAACATATATAATTCGCACAATTAAATAAATCAAACTTCTCAAAAAAAAACTAAGAATGGAATTAATAACAGAAGTGTCTTCTAAAATCAAACTCTATGCGAACTTACGAACTTGTTCGAAAAAAAGAGAATTTCTCAAATGAACAATTTCTTCGAAACAAAAAACATTAAGAACTAAAATCTACAAAGGACTATGGTAAATGGGAGTTGATAACTTGGTTCAATATAAATCCTGGCTGATAGTGGTAACATTGGGCCATTAACCGAGAGCGGTTTCAGGAGCCCGCGAGTAGTCGGAAGTCATTTCTAAAAAAACAAATTGGCATATTTCTCCTATGTGCGAATTTTCAGAAGCTTTAATATCAGCTCTACTGCACTAGGCTACTCTTTTTTTTATTCTACACAAAAAATACTGCTTAACAAGCATCGCTTCAAAGAATTGTATCGAAAAGTGAATGATTAGCTTTGATATCGAACAAAATAGTTTGGGAATATATTGATATTTTTCTTGACGTGGAAAATTTCCCTACACTGTAGGAGATTGCTCGGTTTAATTTTTTATGGTCCCTACATTCTCAACTTTTACATAGCTATACATACAGGTAAGTATTAGGATTAATTGCACCAAGGTAACGAGTATTTCAAATTAAATTAAATCTGAATCTGCTATTTAGCACTTTATGCAATCGATTTTTACGGTGCTTAACTTACCTCGGTGTTGTACCAGTCACAGGTTTGCTTACTGCTTTCGTCATGACAAATAGAGTTATAATAGAAAATATTGCCCAAGAAATCATAAATCTAACCCAGTCGTTTCTGGCCGCTATAACTGATGGAATGAGCCACATACCCATTAAAGTTGCAAGCTGAACATAAAACAGTTTGCATTAAACATACCAGAACAGTTAATTCCTTTACCGAATATGATTTATAGTGGCGTTTTTTCCACTCGACTAGAATTATTTGAGCTGCAATCAACGTACAGAAAAGAATAACAATCATCTCCGAGTGCATTGCTTCATGTCCCTTGTGTTTCTCGTGCATCAGTTGATGTTCAGCTCTGTAATAATTCCATTGCAATTAAATAGATGTAAATTTAAGTAAGATACCTTCGACGTTCCTCTGGTGTCATCTTATCTAGAGACTGTTCATTTATCCGCAAAGAGAATTCAAGAATTAAATTTCTGTTAACATTTAAGAAAAGGAAGCAATCCATACCTTATTTAAGTCCACGGGAGCATGCAGATCTTGTGGTAACTCCATATTATGTGTATATGGGAATTTGCTAAAAAATTTGGAACTAAACGATTTATTATTAGTCAGAAATTAAGTAATTTAAGGCTACTTAAAATCATTCTACACTTAACGCGGCATAGCTTTTTCGCCCCGTCGTATCATCGCTACCTTGAAATGTCACACTGACGTTGGAGCTCATTTCATGTTCTTCTGTGTCGGTCCTTTGGGTATGGAATAGGAATTCTATGGTAGCACCGATCTAACTATCTTGCCTTCTCTTGAATATACAAATATTTAAATTCGTTTAGTAGGCTCGGATTTTATTTTGCAATCATCATCACGTTAGGTTTGACTTTCGCAGAGTTAAATAAATAATACTGCTTTGGAATACAACATACGTGTCTCACTGCAGCCAATGCGGCTGTTTACGAAAACAAAATGCGTGGAGTAGAGATTCTGCAGCTATGAAAAGTTAAGAGTTTTGAATTATAGTGTTTTGCTTTACTTTTCGATTTTGGAAGGCTCCTTACTACCTTTAATCCCTGCTTGAAATTAAACCTGACCTTTGTTCCTGGCGGATTACGATAGTAAATTGAAATATAATTATTTAAATACAGTAGAATTAAAAAATTAAAATAACTAAAGCTATCCATTCAAATGCTAAGTAACCCAATTTTTTTATTCTGCGCTCTGGGTTAGATACTAAATAGTTTTCGAAAATTACAAATATTATTTATAAAAAGAAGAATTCAATTTTTTAATCATAGCTGATTGAATTAGTATCAATATTTAAAAGTAAAATTCCATTAAATATTTTCACAAAGGAGGCGAATACTACTTTCGATTTTCAGTTTATTGAATGAAGGAAAAAAATTGTTTTCTATGCCCACTACCACTGAAAAAGCCAGCAACAAAAAAATCTATTCAACGCTTATATTTACTTACAAAAATTTTTGTATATACAGTTTTCAAAATTAATTATATATTTTTAATAAAAATCCTTTTTAAATTGACAACTTTAAAGCCTTTTCAAATTTGCCGGTGTTCTTTATATTCACCATCAGCTTGTAAGTTCCAGAGAAAAAGGCGTAAATAAAGAAGAAAAAGAAAAAGTGGAAAGCAATAGGAAATTGACAGTTTTGTGTGGAACAAGTGAAGTTTTTTTTTGTGAAAAAATACATAGAAGTTAGTTAAAGAGCGCGGCGTTAATAAAAATTAACTTATGTATAAATATCTATTTACTATTCTGTTTTTAAAGTGAAAATCTAAAGTATTGAATTACACGTTTAAATTTTACTGAATGAAAATGATAACAGCACTGCGGTGTGGTCTGAATCTGAATATATATAGGTGCACTAGAATTGTAAACCGTCAGAACTATTCAGGTATATTTCACATAAAATTTGAGGTTATTTCTTGTGTTTTTGATAAGATTGCATCATATGACATAAATACCGGTTTTAATACACATTTTTCTTACAGGTTTTGGAAGATCGTTGCCATATCTCTCAGTACGGCAAATTCATGATAAAAAGGTAAACAGAAGGGCCCTTGAAGCCCGATCTAAGCTTAAGCCCCCGAAATTTCCGGATACCCGCCCTTTTCCCCCAGATCCCAAAGATTATAAACCAAAAACACCAAAAATGGTTGGTAATTCACTGATTGTTTTACGATTTATTAAATTTCCTTTGATAGTGTCCAGATATTAAGTCTTCCACTAGGACGAGCAATGCATGCCAAAATGCAGAGGTGCTACGCGCCAAAGACTGTCAGAAAGGTGGAGGGAAGGAGGAAGAAGGTGGTAGCCAGAATCTAAAATGGGTCCTTGCATTACTTGCCCTAGGTGGGCTCGCTGGTCTTGTGAGTTTATAATTACTCCCTACTTCAGAAATGAGATGATGACCTTCTTAATACTTTCAGACATGGTTTCTAACCAGGAAGAAAAAAGAAGAGACTGCAGTAGACGTCCCAGAAAAAAGCATATATGGGGGTAAATATGCCTAAAATGTTATAATTCAAAATAGTTTCTAAATTCGTATTTTTCCAGTTAAAGTGCCTGCCTCCTCTGCGGATATACCCAGTTATGTTCCTTATTTATTAATAGGTGGAGGAACAGCCAGCTTTTCCGCCTTTAGAGCAATTAAATCCCATGATCCAAAAGCAAAGGTAATTCATTTTTAATAGTTTTCGTTCAGGCGATGATAATTTTCAAGAATAGGTACTCATTATATCAGACGAATACCACAAACCTTATATGCGTCCACCTCTTTCCAAAGAATTGTGGTACCATGCAGAGCCTGGAATAGTCCCAAAGGACTATAAATTTAAACAGTGGAACGGGGCAGAAAGGAGGTAATTAATACTATTTCACTATCTAATTTGCTTCCACTTTTTAATCATATTTTTCTACTGTATCAGTCTCTTTTATGAGGCTGATGAATTTTACGTCGATCCAACTAAATTGATGGAGAGCGAAAATGGTGGCGTGGCTGTGTGTCAAGGCTACCATGTCAGAAAAGTTGACTCTTGCAACCAACAAGTAATTCTAGCTGACGGCAAAACTATAACCTATGACAAATGCCTAATTGCTACAGGTAAAATTTCGATAAAAAAAATTATCAAGCTTTCATAATTGTTGCTTTAGGTTGTTCACCTAAGAGCCTGGAGGTATTTGAGGCTGCTCCAAGAAATGTAAAAGAAAAAGTAACGAAATTCCGTACACCATTTGATTACGAAACTCTTAAAGAAATTTCAGAGACAAAAAAATCTGTTGTAGTGATCGGAAGTGGATTTTTAGGTAGTGAGCTGTCGTGTGCACTTGCACGATACGGTAATTCTTACTAAGTTCCATTTAAAAAGCAAAAGTGCTTCACGTGTTCTTTGTTTAGGAAAAGAAAGAGATCTTAAAGTTTACCAAATTTTCCATGAATCTGGAAACATGGCAAAAGTACTTCCAGAATACTTAAGTAAGTGGACTACGAAGAGAGTCCAAGAACAAGGCGTATGCGTATTACCTCACACTCAAGTCGCTGAGGCATCGACTGTGCATAATCACATAAGACTAAATTTATCGAATGGCCAAAGCATTTTAACAGATCACGTAAATTATGATTGAATTGATTTTTATGACAAATTTTACAAGCATTTATTTTTATAGGTCGTAATGTGTGTGGGTTGTGAACCAAATACCGAAATAGCTTCGACTTCTGGGCTAGAAGTAGATAAAAAGTTGGGAGGCTTCGTTGTAAATGCTGAACTGGAGGCACGGAGACATTTATTTGTCGTATGCCATTATCAGACTTTTTAAAACGTTAATTACTCAATATTTTCTTATTTTGAAGGCTGGAGATGTAGCTTGTTTTTATGATCCATTACTGGGTAGAAGAAGAGTTGAGCATCATGATCATTCGGTAGTTTCTGGCAGGTTAGCAGGAGAAAACATGGTTGGACTTAGTAAGTAATTAATAACTATAAAAGTTATCTTTACTGAATCTAAAATCGCAACAGAAGAAAAAACAGAATTGGTTTAACTGGTTTGCTGCCAATTTCGCACTTGCTAAATGCAGTTTTGCATATATTTTCTCACGAAAGTTTTTCTATAAAAGTTGGCAGCGAACCTGTTAATCCAATTGCATAATACCCTAGAAGCACACAAGAAAAGAAAGTAAGGAATGAATAGTGAATTTTCCGTCGATGCGTCCACATGCCACACATTTGCAATTCTAGTCAAAACTGTCATCGTGTGGACAGCAGCTCACATATCTAAGAGAAAATGTGAGAAGAATACTCATATGGCACATATGCGTCAAGCGTAGAGAAAATTCACTTCATCCGGATGAATAATACAGACGATGTAACAGTTGTGCTTGGGTTTCTAAACGGCAATAGTTAATTACAAATACGTAGCTATAGTCAACTATAGCTGTGTTTTTGAATGCACGAAACCAGAATACCCCGTTAAGAAAGCTACACATAAAACTTTGATAAAGGACTTTAGTTTGGTAATAGAAGATGACGAATTTTTAAAACGAACGCAAACGGTCTCATTTATCGACTCGAGTTACGAAGAGTTGCAATTTGAAATCGTATTGAATCACTACATAGCTAGCATAGTGTAGCATCTTTCAGCTATCTATCAATGAAGCGGCTTATTATGATTAATAGCAGTTATATATTTCATCTACGATACTAATAAAATTTAAATACGAAGTATTTAATGTAAATCTACATTTTTCAGGAAAACCATACATTCACCAAAGTATGTTCTGGTCTGATTTAGGACCAGAAATCGGGTATGAAGCAATTGGAATCGTAGATTCATCTCTGCCAACAGTTGGCGTCTTTGCTAAAGCATCTGCTGACGACATAAAAAAACCAGAATCGCACTTAGAAAAAATCTCCT
>QYTT01093418.1:0-10971 GCA_006980735.1 Dasypogon diadema
ATAGTTTCTATAAATAATATCGGCATTTAAATTTGGAGTTTCTTAAGTTGTTCTATGCGTCCCAACCTGTGCTACCAGAGAGTTCTTCTGAATTTGATTGCGTTAATATTATTTGCAATTTATTGGGGTTATAATTTGCAGTCTCGAAAGCAGATCTTGCTTCCTGATATTTCTTTCATTTACAGACTGCATCTTATATGGCTTTTTTCATCATTGTTCCTTTTATTATTGTATAGATTTATAACCATAACATAATTTATTTATGATCTATAATGCATGATTTTTCCTTTTCGAATGGGTATTTTACAAATAAAATATTCACCATCTATAAAAAGAATATATAGAATAATTAATTCATGGTCAACATTGATGAATAAAGTTGCACAAAAAATATAACTTATAATCAAAGTAAAGTTACCAAACGTTTCAAGGTAAAAGAAAGACGTCAGGCTATATTCCCAAGAGCAAAATTGAGAAAAGTTATTTACAGGATGGTTGGCTCGCAAATTTAGGTTACTCTCAAGGCTGTTAATTTTTTATTAAAAGTATGGAATGTCTTAGCCCAAATGCTTAGACATATTTAATGCATTGGGGACTACTTCTTCTTTTTGAGGTCAAGCAGTGTTGATATTTTAGGTTTCAGTTATTAACTTGAACTTGCATTAGGTACATATTCAACGCGAATTTTCCCTAAATTCCATTTTTATTCATCATTAAAAAAGAATAGTTATTCAAGATGTAGCCTACCGGCCAAACAAAGATTATTGCTCTGCAAATTATGAAGCTCTTGCACATCTATATATTTCCAGTAAAATCATTTTAATTTAATAATGCATTTCACCTTCCTAACCATACCGTGAATGGGTGATAGTTATGTACTTATAAATAATAATTCGAGCTAAATATATTCTACTATATACTAAATTTTATGGTTGACAAATTGCTGGAAATATAAACTCAAGGTACAATCCATCAAAATTTTTTTTAGTTAATTCAGTTACGTAAAGACAAGAATGAAATCAATTTCAAGAGAAGTCAATAATTTATTTTTGAATATATGAGAACAAATGAAGATGTCATGGTTACATATTCATCATGGCACGACGACATGGCACGAAAGCTAAATTTATCAGCTTTAAATCATTTTACGATCAAGTTCAAGGTTATAACAGCAGAATAATAGCTCAGTAATACTAAACTTGTTTGTTTACAAGTTAAATAGCACCACTAATTTTGTTAGATTTTCGTTTTGCGTATTGTTTCATTATTCTATGAAATGAAGATTTGCAAAGAATAGTGTAATTTGAATTGCTTTTTGGGTAGGCTTAAACTAGTATACTACCTCATCACGGATTCAAAATACCCTTTTCAATTTTCTACTTAAATGAATTCTTCAGGTTTTCGCAGCATAGTAGCCAAAACACAGCAGCTACTATTATTCAAATTAGGGTCTTAGGAACTAGTAGATTGTGAGGGGAGTCTTTTACTACTCATTCTTAAATCTTGCAGATACCATTATTGTGCAGTCATACTGTCGTGAAATTGATAAAATACCTCAGAAATTGATATACGGATGATCCAATTATTCTTTATGTCAATTTAAGATCCTTGCACTTGACCACCCCTCCTCCTCTATGTTCTTCAACCTTGTCGCCAATAGATTACTACCTTTTTCGGATCTACTGGATCTACACTACTGCTTTAGTGATCCGCAATCAAATCCATCCAGGAGCACAGTGATTTATTTTGACACAAATAGTTACGATAATTCCCTTAAAGGGATTTAGTGAGTGGTTTCACAAATCCACTGCAATTTTGCACAATTATTTATTCATATTTGAAAATTCAGATTAAAAATTACAATATTTGTCAGGTACATAAATAATGTTTCCTCTTTTTTGAAAATTCTTTTGACTGAGCTGGGTACAAAAGAGACAGAATTGCCCCCTGAGCTTAGGCCCTTTTATAAATAGATTCACTGAAGGATTAGTCGCACTAAAAGGGCTCTTTTATATTTAAATTCAAACCTTTGTTGTACTAATTTTTACAAACTTAAAGTACATAAATAACTGTCACAAAAAATCATTTCTGTTTCTGTCAAATTTAGCGGACATAATAACTTCTCGTCCATTGAAAAGTCAAAAAAAGAACGAAATTTAAAGATAATTGATAAAATCAGGCACTGATTTACTATGAAGGCGAAAAATTGAAATTTAGCTGCTAAAAGGTTTTGAAGCTGATATCTTTTAGAAAAAAAAACGTTTTATTAAAACTACTTACAGCAGTTAATCGAAACTTCTAGACCAAAATCATTTTCATCAATCATCATCTTATATTTTACAGAATTCACAAATAGTGTTAGACGAATTTCTGCAGCTCAATTCTTCTAAAATACCTGCTTTAGCTATGTTACTACTACCATTAAATGTGACAACAGATTCTAATGCACGCTTTTCTAGTGTTTCATTTCTTACAAATAAAGTTGTTGGTAGTCGTTGCCAGAAGCAGGTATTAAAGCTTTCGTAAGGATTTTGTGCCCTACCATGAAGACATTTGTTTCATAGGAATCACCGTAATCAGCCAACCATCCATTTCTGAATACGAATAGAAGTTTATTTCAAAACACTTAGTTCGAGGTAAAGCTTTACTATTCTAAAATACCTATTGTTACTATTACTACTATTAATATTCCAAAATGCACTTTCTTTACATTAGATTAGAGCTTTGTTCTTCCTTAATTTCGAACTAGCTGTAGATGGGTTTTTAAATATATATAAATAATATTTTTTAATGAGATGAATTCTGCGCCTATGTTATATATTAAATTGTACAGAAGACAAGTAGCATTTTTTGGCATAAAAATATCAGAGTTTAGTTTTTTTAAGAATGCATTTTCAATTATAATTATTTAGAAATTTATTATATCAAATATTCTTACCAAAAACCCGACTAGAATACCCTCAGAACTGCTTACTACGAAACTATTACGCAGCAGCATTTCTTATTCTTGAGCACAAAATCTTGCGTAATAAAGGAACATTTTAAAACGCAATAGGACACATTTTTGAGATATCACTCCAAAAGAGAACTTTGGGCCATGTAAACATAATGTCAGAAGTTTCAAGGTTTTAAAAATTAGCCTTGATTTGGTTACTGCCTATATTATTTACCAAAGCGTCTTAACTGCTAAAGAATCATTGCGTGCGTAAAAAGAAAGCACACCTATCAACATTCATCAGAGAGCTATCGTTCACCCATTGAAGCTATACGCATTTGAGCTGATTAATATGTAAAAATATTGATTCGCCCTCATATATATATTTATTGATTGAAATTATCTCAGGGCAATTCCATTGTTGATAAATGTAAAAGTTTAAAATAATTAACTTGTTTATTATTCCGTTGGGAGTAATTAAGATAAGTTGGGAGCAAAAATTAGAGCACAATAACTAAATTTAGTGGAAAATTCCATATAAAAACTACGTCTTTAAAGAAATGTATCGATTACTGCTTTACTCAAAACTAAAGGATAAAAGGGGGATATATGTACGAAGCGAAAAATATGAGAATAGTCACGTACTTTTTATAATGAAACGTCCCAAAAATTGCAGTGATTTGTTGACATTAAAACTCCCACGAAAGCTTCCATTGATATGAAAAATTCACAAACCACTTCAGTTGACATTATTTTACAATATTAATCAAGAATATAACACCTAAATTGGCATCACAAAACACTTCACTAGAAAATAACCACAACAGCACTTCACCTATGCGAACTGGGAATAAATCTGAGTTCACAGTAAGCTTCGACACAACTACGTCCCAAAAAAAACTTCTTAATAATCAAAGAGCAACTCTCGAAAGCCCTATGAAAGCTCTTCGGAAGTATACTTAAATGTCCTTGGACAGAATAAGAAGAGAAAGCTCAGGACAAGATTTCAGTTTCTCAGCATCCTACTCTGAAAATTTGGCAAGATTACAAACCGAAACATGTGCTCCTCCTCCCATGTGATGTAAAGCTTTTCTTAGAATGATATAATTGCGTATAATTTTTAGCCCCGAAGGATATATTTCTATAATTGGGAAAAATCTGCTTAGCTTGAATTTTACTTTTGAGTAAGTTATTCAATTTAGACTTCCATTGAAGGTTATTAAAACTTTTAGGGTGTTACTCAGAAATCGCTTTTCGACACTTTTAGCACAAGGTAAAACGTTATTTGTATGCAGGATGGCGTAAAAAATAATAATAATTATGAATAATTCAAGAATGCACAGTATCTCACACTTTGAGTCGAACAGCATTTAAATATTTCAAAGAGAATGATGAATACCAGAAATAAATTTATTCCTTTAAAAATTTGAAACATTCTTTCTGTAAATAAAAAGCAATCCGTACGACTAATAAATAATTACAAACAAAAACAAAAACTTTTTTCTCCTTAAAAACAAGTCCCACATTGAGTCGGGCACTGTATTCCTCCATGCCCGAGGTATTGTAGCTGTACTCTTATCCTTCCACGCTAATAATGAAATATCAAACAGATATCAATATCAAAATTTTGCCATGTTAGAATATTATTTTTAAAATATTTTGAGAAACGAAAATGCCCAATTACACTAAAACACAATTTGTAAAATATTATTTCGAGTTCTATGTAACCCCGAAGCTTATCGCCTTAGTATAATATCAGTACGGTGGTTACTGAGAGCAGACGTACGTCTGAAACAGTAAAAAGCTTTGGTGTTTGAGAGTAGACATACGGCCGCAAAGGGTTAAATGGTTAAAAATTCAAATTTTTTTAATTTAAAAGATATACATCAAATATTTATTTAATTGTAGCTACCAATTCGTTAAATACGTAATGTAGGGAATTCATAATTAAATATATAATACATATGTAGAAAATTGTGTGTAGGCACTTAATACGTAATTGAGCCGTTGATTTTGAAAGTAGGGTAAGTCCATTTTGGCAACCATAGTAAAAATTTGTTTTAAACAGCTTAGATTACCCTTATACTTCATACTTTGCTAAAATTGAAAAATGTGACTTATCCAATAAGTGAAATGAAATAAGTAAAATTTTGAATTTTTAACAATTGATATGCATTTGATCTGATTTTTTTACAAAAGCTTATGAAGAAAATAAAATGTTTTTGTAGACACCCTTGACTTGCAAATGGATGAATTTGATTTGCAAAAGGTTGGGTTTGATTTGCAAACAGATTAATTCAATTTACAATCAGGTGAATTTACACACTTTAATACACTTACAAATTTACATTTTCTACGCCTTTTTATAATATCAAAAAAATTTTGTAAAAAGAAAAGCAGTTTATATGCGCTTAACGAAAAAAATACTTGCTCACCCCCTTTTCCACCTTTAATAGCATAACAATGAAGATAACTTCTAGAAGAATAGCACTGGACAAAAGTTCTAACTTTCTCTCAGTCGACGGCTTGAATAAGACGATGGAAATTGCTCTTTAGAAGAATAATTATGCTGCATGAAGTTTTCACTAAACCATACCATATCTTCCCACCTACAAGCACAAAGCTCGGAATATCCGGAGAATTCTGTTTGTCAATCATTGATATTTACAGATATTGTGTAATCAATATAAAAGCGCATGACCGTTTCCCATTCAATTTCATTGTCGAAGAAAATCCTGAATGGACGTAGAAACTAGGACGGTACAAACACAAGGAGTCACGCGACTACCCCCGCCAGCACTGTGCAAGCAACACCTTCTACATGGGCTTGCAATATGCAAGGACAGAAAGAATTGCATTCATGAATTTATTTCAATATGCAAAACAGCTTCAATATATATACGTAGTTTCATACGTAAATCCTTGATTAATTTACTATGTGCAGTTAATTCACCAAGAGACCTTAAATTATCACTTTCGAACAGCGAAACTGATATCGATTTTTTGTTGGCGACAATCTGACCCCGATAAGCTACTGGCATCTGAATGCTGTTGAGTTCAAATACCCCTAGAACTCGTAAATTATGGGGATAACTTTCTGCTCACTAATAACAGCAATTTATAAAGAAGTAGCAATTGCTGGTCGTGTTAAGTGCGGCCCCCTTTACTTCTGACGTTACTTTATCACCCATTTTAATTATGGTTGTACTTAAAATTGACATTGTTATGATTGCAATTGGATACAGATTTATAATTTATATAATACACATTTTATCGCAGAAAAGTTCTCAATTAGATGATAATCAAGTATTAACTTTTATTAGAATAATAAAGATTAAGCAGAACTAACACGTTAAAAATTGATAAAATTTGAAACCTTATGTTGATAGTAATTCATTATATGAGCCTACCACTGTAGGAGTTTTTGGAATCCGACGCCAAATGAACGAAACTGCCAAGCGATTGCATAAGTGGTTCAGATCACACACGAACTGTTTTCAGCTTAGCCGCTCATGTTTGTTAGAAAATTTAAAATTGTTTTTAGTTATTTTGTTTAGTAATCGATGCAACTTTTGAGTGAGATTTTTATAAGTAAACAAAAGTTATCTTAACTATTATTTCGCAAAGGGCTTCTCATGTTTTTTTTCTTCCATGTGATTCAAATACAATGAACAAAAAACATCCCACAAGCTTGGAATTATTTCTATTTTTACTATGTATAATATATCTTTATATCTTTCATTTTCTCTTAACAATAATTGTCTGAGAACATTTAATACTGCAAAATATATACTTTGAAAATAAATATTTATCTTAGTAGACTCCTCATCCTATAGGATGATTTTAATTATTACAATCTATTTTGGTAAATTAAAAGTGTTTCTTACCTAACAGTACAGCACACCACCGACTCTTTAGCCAACAGGATGTCAAAACTTGAAAATAATTTCTGTAAATCACAAAAAGATTTTTTATTTTATATTTATAAATAATAATAATTAATTATATATTATAAAAGTAAGTGTACAATGTGCGTGCCGCTAAAACTCAGAAACGAGTCCCAGTATGATCAAAGGGAGTTATATGGCGTGGTAGCCCTCTATCCCCCATCCATGAAGAAGGTTCCCGTTTCTACCTGACGGGCGTGCTTTTAAAGATATAAGGGCTGGAAGTTTCGTCCTCTAGAAATTTCTAGAACAGTCCAGAACATTCGAGAGTATTTGGGAGCAGTGAATTTCACTTCAATTCAATTTAAGTGTTTGTGTCCACCAAGTGCCTCCATCTTGTGTTCAATCATTACCACTAAACTGGTTGTAGTATAGTGCGATAACAATTCACCGTCACTAGACTACTGAAATGTCACATTCACTGCCACTAATAATAATTCCGAGCTAAAAGTCCAGGTAGAAAGTTCATCTAAAATTCAGGAGTATCTAATAAATTTAAGTTTTCTACACAGCAGCAGTAAGTAATAGAAATTGATATTTACTAAATTTAAACAGGGATCCAATTTTTGGAAATATGAAAAACATACTATTAGTGACGATTGTTTTAATTGTCATCATTGTTTAACGACTGCACCTTTATGCGCTAAGTGTGTAACGTAATTCAAGCATTCGGAGTTATATCACGCCACATTTGCTTTCAGCTGTGAGTAACGCTACGTAACGACGACAAGCGCCGTACCCAAGAGGTTAAGCGCAACACTGCAGGATATTCGACCATATCCTAAAGCTGATATGACGATGAGTTAAATTAAGCCATTTTGTACTTAATAGATATTAAAAATAAAAACTAATATTTTCATTTCAACACCTATAAAAAAATAAAAGGTTATCTAGTGACGACTGTACCCCGGGTAGGTGACAAATTTATCCCGAGCAATATTTTTCAATAAATAAGTCTTTTACCACATATAATCTTTTCGCAGATAGTCTAGTCTCCATTACAAAGATACATCACATTTACTTCGCCAAAAGTATTTATTTTGTTAACAAAATAAAAGTTAAGCTTGGCTTTGCCCCGAACTCCCCTGCACGAATTGCAGTTTCAATGTATCAAATACTCCCATATTTTGCCACCCAAATAATTTTGAACCAGAAATAAATATTTTCAGATAATACATTACGAAATTTTTGGATCGTGTCGTGAAGCACGTCAACAACATCAAGACAGCGATCTTTGCAACGAACCTAAACGTATTCGTAAATTATCTCCTATTTCGACGAAGGCCTGTCGAAACGAATAACGATGCGAAAATTATCATTTTATGGTCTCATGCTAGCAAGAGCGTGCCAAAAAATTAAAAACAAACGTAAAAATGGCGCCATAAAGTTCAAGTGGTTAACTAATATCGCTAACAAAAACCCAGAAAAAAAAACAAAAAGCGCAAGTGACCATCAAGCTTTGATTTGTCGTACGCTGATAAGTGTTATCTAGAAAGGATTATATTTTTAGCAACACTTCAATTTGTTATTATTTACAAATCGATAAACTTGTATCGCAATTCACATTCAGAAATTAGCTCAACTTTATTTAAACATTTGCAACTATTTATTAAGAATTTTTAATTAAAGTCATGCATAGAAGTGCCGTCACCATTAAACCATTTGCGTAGGTAGGAGAAAATTCAGAGCTATTAATTGCTAAGTGCTGCTATTTATAGTTTCTGCTGTCAGTTTTAGGTTACTGAACTGACATAATCGCATTTTAAACCACTACTAAAATGCCAGCTTGTATGCAAATGATTGGAAAACTACAACTCAGAATAAGGTTAAACATTGAGGTAATTTTATTTTAAATGTTTTTACACATTTTGCGTGCATATCCAGGCGTAATTATTTTATCTTTTGTTTACAAAAACTCTGAATGCACATATAGTAGGAAATACACTTAATAAGTTTTATTGAAGCTGATCAATATAGAAATAGTATTCAACCCACGGTTATTGAATCATAGTGTTATTCAAGCACATAAACAAATTGCAAAAAAAAATACCAAACAAAAAAGTACTCAATAAGCATTGCAGAAATAAATTGTATGGAACTCGCTTTGAAAACACTCTTAGAGATTATATTTGTATACAAACTTTTTTATACACTATTGTTAATCACTGCGGGTGACAACTAAAAAAGTGAGGGTTTTTATAAAAATGACTTTTTATCTCAATCAATCTCAATCAATATAATTTTCTCTGTTAGTGATTCCACTTTTTGCCAGGCGTCTGCGATCAATAAATTTCTCCTACAACAAAATTTAAAAAACGAACTCTGGAAGTATCTAAAATATGAAATAAATTTTGAAAAAATAATAAAAAAACATATAAATCTAATGATTTTTTATTTATAAGAGCTGATTCCTTACACTATATGATTAAGTTAGTGGATATCATGAAAAACTCCATGATCAGCAATAATTATCTTCAGCTGTCTTACGGATTTAGCCCTCCAACCTTTTTGATATACTTTCCCAACTTTTTATCCAAAAGGAGCCTACTATAGGACGGTAGTAAAATTTCCCTTAACCATTCCCTTTATGGTTGATTGCAAGCCGGGAAGGCTTAAAGTAACTTTCAGGATTTCCTTGGGAGAAATTGCACTGTACAACATAACCTTCGGCCCAAATTTTTTCTTAAATTTATTTTTTATGTATCTGGAATTTTATTTAAATTATCGGTGTAAAAGACGTTATATTCTGGCATTTGTGCAGCATCAGTATTCATGCCTAAGGACGTGGCTACATTACGCCAGATGAGAGAGATCAGAACAGACCACACCAGATCAGATTTGCCCGGACTAAACCGATGTATGGCTAGTATTTCTTCAGATCATAATCAGACTAGATCAGACATAAAATTAATTTGAGAAAAATTTGTGGCTCAAGTCCAGAGTAGCTCATATTGGCACAACGACGACTATTCGCAATGTCTAAAGAATATGGCAGACAATAACAAAAAATTTTCTAGTATAGTCTAGTCTGGTGGAATATAGTCTGGTCTGGAAAAATATAACTACTGCCATAGTAAAATATGTGTTTACTTTTTTGGCCTTATCTTGTTCAGTCTGATCTGATGTAATGCAGCAAAAATGCTGGATTTAACGAGATGGCTTCATTAAATTATTTTTGTGAGCTTTAAACCTTCGGTATACATCGTAAACAAAAAAAATTTCAAAAAACAAAATGAATTATTGTCGAGTGAGATGACAACCATAATAAGGTCCTACATTACTAATATTCCCACAGTAACTCCAAATTTGGTTTTTATAGAATATGGCAATATTGTCTGGGTCCAGATTTGAACCCAAAAATCCTTTTCTATGCACCCCCCAAGAAGTCATTCACCAAAATATTCGAGAATATTCGAGTTTTTACAGAAATTGTTCCGTGATTGCTTCAACAAGGAAAAAATAAACACGTCTCATATCCGGAAAATTTCAAGAACATAATCATAATATTTTCTTGGTATATGCATAAACAATCAATAAATTATCGCCGATTCGTACAAGTTTCTTGTGAATTGCGTATGCTGGTAAAGAAACATGCGATTAAACAGAAATAAACAACAGAGTGCCAAGAAGTATTTGCTTGCCAGAGAAACATTCCACAACGAAATTGTTGTTTTCAGACACGTCATTGGCTCACTGCAACGTTCATAATACAAACTTGAAAGGGTTTAATTAATTCATTCTTTGACATGAATCGAAAACTTTCCATTAAAAAAGTACTGAAGTCAATTATTAATTAAGTTGACCAAGGAAAAAATTACTTCATGGAAGCCATAAAGAACAGAAAATCTCAGCTTTTAATTGAATCTGTTTTCTTCAATTAAGAGAAACCTCTGCATCTGTGCATAGATACAAAAGTCGGAGGTTGCGAAAGCCTAGAGCAATTTAGCGTGGAAGTAAGTTTCACTGTGCACCAACTGATTGAATAAATTTTCCTTGAAGATAAATACTTAAAATAATTTTCTAGTTCAAATACCGTCCAATGACTCTATAGTGATTTTTAAGCACAATGAAAGTTACATAATCGATTAT
>QYTT01093418.1:10991-43603 GCA_006980735.1 Dasypogon diadema
CTACTGCCATAGTAAAATATGTGTTTACTTTTTTGGCCTTATCTTGTTCAGTCTGATCTGATGTAATGCAGCAAAAATACTGGATTTAACGAGATGGCTTCATTAAATTATTTTTGTGAGCTTTAAACCTTCGGTATACATCGTAAACAAAAAAAATTTCAAAAAACACGTCCTTTTCATCTACAATCACTGAAATATCAAAATATGCAACGCATTCATTGGAACAGGTCATACAAAAGCGTATGCAACGGAATGCATGCAAAAATACAGAACGAACGGAACGCAATCATTGTAATTCCCACCTTACTCGTTCATAATTTTCGCAGGCTTGGAAGAATACAATAATAAAGGACAATAAGAAAGGACCCAGCTAGTCACTGGGCCATATTACGGTTTTCACTTTAAAAATGAATTATTGTCGAGTGAGATGTCAACCATAATAAGGCCCTACATTACTAAGATTCCCACAGTAACTCCAAATTTGGTTTTTATAGAATATGGCAATATTGTCTGGGTCCAGATTTGAACCCAAAAATCCTTTTCTATGCACCCCCAAGAAGTCATTCACCAAAATATTCGAGAATATTCGAGTTTTTACAGAAATTGTTCCGTGATTGCTTCAACAAGGAAAAAATAAACACGTCTCATATCCGGAAAATTTCAAGAACATAATCATAATATTTTCTTGGTATATGCATAAACAATCAATAAATTATCGCCGATTCGTACAAGTTTCTTGTGAATTGCGTATGCTGGTAAAGAAACATGCGATTAAACAGAAATAAACAACAGAGTGCCAAGAAGTATTTGCTTGCCAGAGAAACATTCCACAACGAAATTGTTGTTTTCAGACACGTCATTGGCTCACTGCAACGTTCATAATACAAACTTGAAAGGGTTTAATTAATTCATTCTTTGACATGAATCGAAAACTTTCCATTAAAAAAGTACTGAAGTCAATTATTAATTAAGTTGACCAAGGAAAAAATTACTTCATGGAAGCCATAAAGAACAGAAAATCTCAGCTTTTAATTGAATCTGTTTTCTTCAATTAAGAGAAACCTCTGCATCTGTGCATAGATACAAAAGTCGGAGGTTGCGAAAGCCTAGAGCAATTTAGCGTGGAAGTAAGTTTCACTGTGCACCAACTGATTGAATAAATTTTCCTTGAAGATAAATACTTAAAATAATTTTCTAGTTCAAATACCGTCCAATGACTCTATAGTGATTTTTAAGCACAATGAAAGTTACATAATCGATTATCAATTAGTTGGTTATTCAGTCGGAGCTAATGAGAGTCAATACAATTCATTAATAGTTCATGCTGATACAAATGGAAATCCGAACACGTAATTACTGGTCCTTCGAGAAAGGATAAAATACATTTTGTTCATTATGACCAATCTTACTGGAATACTTCTGCTCTAACATTAAAACCACAACGTAGAATACTACAAAAGATATTTAAATATAAAATATTTTTGAATTGAAGCAACTATGAATTCACGATTCTAATAGATGTCTGAAACATTTTGATACAGAGTATAGTGTGGTATTGCATCTTATTAATCTAACTCAAGATAAATATCGAATAGACCTCTTCATGCATTCATGAAGAATTTATTGCTAAAGATTGATAGCTAACATCATAGAGGAGATCATAAGAATAACAATGAGCTAGTTTATAGCTGAGTCTGAGTCCATATTGGGGCTCAACCTGTGCTACGTCGCCTAAGGCAGACTTTTGCGGATGGATATAACAGAAGAGGCGCGCCTGATGACGTACGCGGACAACATCGCTATACTGTTTGCAGCCCATATACATATTTGATGTGGTTCAATCTCAACCAGATGATTCAAAAAAGATGGAGAGGAGGCCATTAGAACATTAACAAAAATTTTAGTGGGTAAGGGTAGTAACCTTCTACCGTCCTGACATTATTTATTAAATGGTATTTATTTAAAATTAATTAACATTTAAATTTAAAACAACGTATTTTTATAGAAGCAGGCAGACCATAGAGCAAAAGAATTGTTTAAGCTTTGTCTGTTCTTCACCCATCTTAAAGTTATTGAATACAAGAAAATTATTTTACATACTTCCTCAAATTCACCTTCTTCTTCCTCAGATCTATAATTTTTCTAACAATAACACCAAAGAACTATCTCGGAATCGACAAATAATGGATAACACGGTGGTGCAGGATTCATGAGGTCCTAGTTTTGAATTCCAATGGTCAAGTCTGTCCTACCGACAATTCAATAATCACAGTAAGCAATTAGATGTTGCAACAATTAAATAGTTCAAAGTCCATGAAGTCCATGTTAATCAGAAGGGCTATCAATTGACCACTCATTTTAGATATTGCTTTGATTAATTTGATTACGTGCACAAATATATGCTAATTACAGACACATTCGAACCAACTTCACATCATGGCAATTGCTTTCATTAAAGTGAATTGCCCAATTAATTGCAGGAGTTGCATTCTAATCACAAATGTAATTAACATGTTTATTCCTTACGCCATGACATAAGTACCATTTTCCACAGGACTACTTACTTTTTAATCAAAATATTGCTGTTCTCGCACACAGTGTCGGTTATTGCATAATCATCTAAGCATTTTTTTTATAATAGCGGCATATATCATTTTACTTACAGCCATACAACATTTAGCTCTGTAAATATTTAAAACTATGTGTTTTATTTGCTGTGCTTCTAAAACTCTTTAAATCGAAGGGTACCATATGTTCATTCTCAAAACACATGTCACACATTACCGATTTCCCAAAAACATGACACACATTGAAAATCGTCCACATCCTCTGCTGCTAAAGTTAAAAGATACGTGATATATATCATGTACCTAGGTAAAGAATATTTAACCACAGCCAACACGAACTAAGTTAAATACGTCACACTTGAAATTAAGGTAACAGTCGTTTGCTTGTACCAAACACAAAAAGTGGATCAAACAAGAAAAATGTAGTTTAGGAATTGTCACAACAGCTTTCCTGATCTTCTGCCGATATTTAAATTTCCTGCACTTATACCTACAATTCAGTAGAAGTCAATGTTTTGTGACCTTGTATTGTTGTGTCAGGTGTAAGTCAATACACCTCTTGCTTTCTGAGCGTCCTCGAAGCCAAGATCAAAACAGTAGGCTGTTCTTAAAAAAAGGTCAAGGTGTCGATTGCGTTGGTGACTCAATGACTCATGATTCCGAGTTCAAATCCCCCCGACGCGATGTTTACTGTGTTTTACTGACAAAACAATAATTACTAAATACATATTACTACTATTAGATATTGCAATAATTCAGTATTTCGGAATTCGCATTAGTAAAAAGCCCGTTTGTAGCTATTATCAATAAAAAATGATTCTTCTCATCTGTGCCTATGACCGTTAATGGGACCCATATAGCCAGCAATCATTGTCATTATAACAGGAAACGAAAGCTGAAGAAGGTGATAGTATATTCTACATTCATAGCAGCAGATGGCAGTCTTTCTTTTAGACAAGGGGAATGGTAAAATTTCACAATGCGATGGGACAAGGAGCACTCTAAAAGAAATAATACTAGAATATGGCGATCTATGTTCCAGATTATTGATTGGTCACCTAATAAACTCTTAGAAACACTACCTCCATTCTGTGACTAGTAAGGAAAGGTCTTTACACGTACAGGTATTTATTCACTTAAGGGGGTGAAAGAATCCTTCAAAAAGGAAAAAAATTACCAAAATTGGGTACACATAATTTTTTATTTCTCGCACGCTATGGGGTGAATTCTCAAAATTCAAACTCTATTCGATAGAATACAAAGTTGCTAAAAGTGTTCCAAATACAGTACAACTACTCTAAGTCGAACTTCTGCAACTTGAATTTTTCCTTTACTCGAATTTTGTTCACTGTCTAGTCAGTGTAGTGAAAAACTTTTTCCTCTAAGGCTGGCCACACACTACGGACTTTTGCTTCAGATTTACCCGATCGTTCCAAGAACGATCTGCTAAATTTGAAGCGTGTGGGCGGTTAAGTCTGAAACGACAGATTTCTAGCTTGTCCTG
Organism: Dasypogon diadema; assembly: GCA_006980735.1. Taxonomy (NCBI): domain Eukaryota; kingdom Metazoa; phylum Arthropoda; class Insecta; order Diptera; family Asilidae; genus Dasypogon; species Dasypogon diadema. The sequence goes on from QYTT01093418.1 coordinate 15,063, forward strand.
AAATTTTACCCGAATCATTCAAGTCTGGATCAAAAGCCTAAAGTGTGTGGGAGTTTCGTACCTCGTTCCTTTAGTTTTGGCATTCCTTCCTACCAACAAAAAGTCCGACCCATCTTTTTTATCGCAAAAAACTGGAAACAAAGTCTAAAGTGTGTGGGCATCGGGTAAATCTGAAATCTACTCCGAAAGTCCGAATTGAAAGTGTGGCCAGCCTAACTGGAAGAAATATACTTGGCAAATGGTTACTCGACTTACGAAAATTTTACTGGCAATGATATTGTCCATCTGAGGTTGCTACACTCATCTCTTTCAATATATTCCGCAGTGATGGTCAAAACTGTAGTTCTCCCAGAATTTTTCCACGGCATGGTAAGTTTGTGTTCGTTCAAAATGTGAATAAAAATTGGAGGTAGAAATCGTTCTTTTTAGTGCAATTTCAAGAAAAGGTTTGAGTCATTTTGAGACCAGCTGATTGAACTCAATTTTCTCGTGCTAGGCTAATAGCGATTTCGTTTCATCCGCCAGTGACGCACTTTTCGCGTAGTACCGCCGTCAAATGTTCATCTCGTCAACATTTCATAGCGGAGCGGAGAAGAGCCAGAATATGCAAACAAAAAAATGCAAAAGCTTTCTCTATTTTCAATGTTGTGTATTTGTAATATTTTCGACTTTAGGCAATAAAAATATGGCGTAAAACCTTTAACTGTACAAAGAACTCAACAGTGAGGGTGGAAACTGATTAGTGCATGATTTGCATTAATTTCGATACAATTTTGTGTAGATTCGAACTGTGTAAAAAACTAAGAATGATTATGAAGGGTGCGTAGAAAAATTATGGTAGTTTTAACTATTTCGCAAGCATTTAAGTTTAACATGTAATAATAGAAAGACTTGTTACCTCCTAACACAGATAGCAACTACCTTTTCTCGACTGTATGTCCAGCAGTGCCTCGACCGATATCACTCTGTGCTGCAAGCAATAAACATCTGACAGTCTACTGCTTTCGGGTGAGGTATAAGTCGGCATAAAGTCAAGAAAAAGCATTCACTGCACACCTTAGGAGCTAACAGGTCTCTATCATTACTTGGCCGATGGTACTGTATTATCAGTATTAGCTATGGCACACAAAAAAAAAGTTTTCATGGTTATTGGAGACGAAACGATGGCTTTGGTGTCAACACTCTGGAACACTGAAGTAATATTGATTGCCTTTCGTTCTTTTATCGTTACTTTTATGGGTAATATTCTGAGAAACTAATTAACTGGATTCCTTGTCAAGTAGTCCTTGTGCGAAACACGTATTTCTTATAGCACTCTTATAAACTCAGACAATTTTCGGCCACCGTACCCATACCGTAATTCTTTCTCAAAAAGAGTACTATGAGTGTCTAACAAGTCGCAATCCTTCCGCTGGAATATTCATCGACATTTTCTGCACTGAACTCTTTGATTCACCCTTCCCTGTCTATTTGCCTCTACCAAACAAAACTTGGCTTTGGATTATAAAAGACAGCACCTAACTTTGCCTGCATCATTAGAATGCATTTAGCTTGCAAATGATTATCAAGCAATTTTTTCTTATAATTACATTAAAATCATGTTATTTGCACCCAGTTAATTGGCGCAGATGTACTCGCGAAGATACTCTCTGTGACACACATGGGGCGGAGAGTATAAGAATCTTCGAGAATCAAAATATCCAGCGATGGTTTTGATGAAGACTTAGCTGTCTCTAAATCATAAAAACTGCAAATTTTTATACATTTTCAGACATTTTGAATTCAGGACTAATATGAAACATTTAAGTGCCAAAAAAAATACGAAGACTTGAGAGACGAAAGGAGGAGAGATAAATGCGGCAACTCCAATAAGTCTTGAGTTGAGATAAGAAATTGGGACTGGTGAAAACAGATTCGATGCGATTTAATGTACCGTTTTGCAATGTTACAGGATTTACTGTGCTCAAAAAGAACATTTATATAAAGACAATAGAGTTCTGCTGCAAAATAACATGCTATTCATGAAATCGGGATCGAAGGAACCACGCCCAATTCAATTTTAACCAGGTAAACTCAAATCGATTAAACGTCTACCTGTATAATTAGTCAAGGAGGAAATTTAATTATCCTACAACCGGAAGTTTTCAACAGATTACGGAACAACTTTGCCTTGTAACAATGAAATCAAGTGCAACCGTGCCTAAAAGAATCACGCCTTTCACGCTCAGCGGCTCCACCACTACGCTCGGCTCTTCTTAGATTTTCTTTTAAAAAATAAGTCACAATACTTTACACATCTGTATTTCAAGTTTGCGGTATAATTTTCGAATGCAAACCAAAAAGAGTTAAAAGCCCAAAACTTATTTAGCTGTTAGGAAAAATTAATGCAAATTACAAGGCTTTAGCACACATCTTCAGAATTATGATCTTTAGGTGTTCGTTAGTGTTTTAGTAGCAATGTTAGTAAGAGTAAAGAAAACTCGGAGATCTGCCAAAAGTAAAATTTTATTGAGTGGCAATAAAAGAATCGATTTTTTCACAGTTTTAACACTGGCCAAGTAGAAAGTAGTTTCAAGTTGTCAAACATTGACACTTTCCAAGAGCAGTCGAACTGAGGATAGTGAAGCCGAAAAATGTATACATTTGCTCGACACTCACCCCTGAATTGAAACGCCTTCTTCTTTATCCTTCAATCAACAAAACTATATTAATTAATCACATAAAAACACTTCCGATCCACTGAAAATATACACGAATTAAACACCGAAAAACACTGCACCCTCATGGTATGCGAACTTTTTTCCACTGAACTGTCACAACGTCAATTGAACTGTCATTGCTCATAGTTCATCGGCGCAGAAAAATTGCGTTCGTTTAAAAGGGATACCTATTTTCCGATTGAACATAGTTCCCACAGATGGCTCTATATTCTCATTTATTTCAATAATTGAATTTATCCTTGATAAAATTATTGGAACTCAACATGGAAATAAGCATTCAAAGTCTTGAATGTGATCTCATTACTCATTTCCATAGAAATTCAAATAAAGTAACATAAATTCCTTCCTAGTTTCCACATGCCACCATTCAGATGTCACCATCGAAGTGTTAAGAAGAATATACGGCGGACGATGGTTGTTTTCTGAAGGAATGCGGGACAAAAATTCCTTCAGATTTTCCATCTAAAATGTTCTAAAATATCATAGTTAAATTCGTTTTATTTACGTGAAATGGCATTCTTATGCCCAGTTCGGATTCGTAGAGGCAAAAAGAAAAAATGTGAGTGAACTCGTGAATATCTGAAAATTATTTGGAAGTGGAGTCCAGCAGGGTCGTTGACATTTTTTTGACATTTGCCACATAATTTACAAAGGCTTCCAGGATTCTGCCAAGAAACTTGTGTAAAAATTAAAAATTTTGCAGCAGTCTGAGAAAAGTTGTTTCTACTGTGAAACACATTGTCAACGTATTCAATTAATATTTCTTGAATTGATTGAGTTGTGGCTTCGGTTTTCTCTGAAGACTTCAATTATTTGGAGAAGGCCATTCTCCTTCAGGCTGATCGCATGTAGCCGGTTAATGCTAAGCAAACAAAAGACTTAAGCCAGAAACTTCACTTTCGAGTTCGTGTTCTAGATATTGTTGAAAAATTAACAATTTGAAGTATTAGAATTAATAGTCACAGATCCTAAGTACAAATTAAGGAAGTACTATGAGGTTCTGTTCGTGTGCACGGAAAGAAGATGTAGTTAAGACCGTTACTTTCTGTACTTTTTGGGGGATTGAAGACTCTATAAGTTAGAGATTAGAACCTTGAGGTATTCAGTGAACATTCGATCACATAATGTCGATTTACAGTACGATCTTATTAACCTATTTCGCTTGATCAGTATAAGCACCCTAAGGTTCTCTAGTTGTTCCTCAAATGACGTCAATCATTTGAAATAATATCATCCAAATAAAGTAGGCATATTTCCTAGCTTAATCTCCTTAAGACATATCCCAACAAGCTTTCGAAAATTTCCGGGGCATTATATAGTCAAAATGACATTATTGTAAATTGCTATAATCTGCTTCCAGCTAAGTGTTTTTACGTTCAGCTGGATAGACTTGCACCGGTCAGTAGCCACGTTTTGAGTTCAATGTAGAGAACCATTAAGCTCCAGCTAGGGTATTTAGCGTGTCATTCATTCTTGCGTATTAATGCAACTGGAGATGCCCACGGACGTTTTGGTTCTTCAATCACTTCCTGTTACTGCATAGACTTAATTAATTCTCAACTTCTTCCTGCATTGCTAAAGGAAGTCTTCAGGGACTTCGTTTTATACTTCAGGGACTGCATTATAGGTTATGAACTTCCCATATTTATACGATGCTGGACGAGATTAGTTTCCCCGTAGTCATTCTCTGATGTGGCAGAAACGTTATAAAATTCTGCAGCTTTCCTGTACTCTTGCCCTGTTAAAGCACTTGACTGAAAAAAATCATTTGCTAATGTAAGACCAAATATTATATAACTCGTTTGTCATGCCACTGCTCGAATGGCTGCGGGAAAAAGGGGCGTAGCGCTACCTCTGTAAGAGATGGGACAACTCCTTACATGCTCTCGATATCCTTAGAATAACTCTTTGGTATTTCCGGACCGGAACTGTTGGTAAAGTGTCTTTTAGGGTTAATAGTCGCATTTAAGAGGTTCCCCCCTTTTGCATGTCAACTTCTTAAGAAATTGGGAAATTTTAACGACAAATGTTACAAGTGAGCCACAATTTTTGGCATAAAATTATTACTGTGCAGCAAATCACAGTGGCTTCAAAAGTACAATTCTTGTCAGTAGAATTGCCTCAACCACTGGTATCCAGATAAATCGCCGTGACCTGGGAGAAAATCTGTATACGTGCTCCTCAGCCCGATCGACCCAACGCCAGTGGTCTCTAAAATTTATGGGTTTGTATTTTGGAATGTAAAATTATCACTTTTCTGAATCTGCAATTTAAAGAAGTAGCCAATGGTCTACTGTGGGAAGAAAATATATCAAAGTTCGTCACAAGTACTCTATACATAATAAACAACCCTGGATAAAAGTGTGGGATTTGAACAGGAGTTACTATCATATCTGCTTTACTAAGCGAGCCTTGTTCCTATAGCCAAACAAATATTCTACAAAATTATACCACAAAATATTTTGCAACCAGCGGGAGAATTTTATATAAAAACTAATAATAGGAGTAATAGTTTCTTGGTAGATATGCTCACCACGTCTTAAAATAATTTCATCGCCATCATAGTTAACGTTCCGTTCTGTTCTTTTAATTTTTTACAGCAGTAAATGGCGACACTGATAAAGACTTATCACGACCGGGAAGTGGTTTAGGTCTTAATCATGGCATGGGCCGGATAACAGGTTCAGCTAGCATTGAAACGCTCGTAAGGGTTGGAATAGAGAAAGAGCACGGCCTAAGTCCTGACTCCAAAATGGTAGTTCTGCATGATTTTACGCCATGCGTTGATGATGAGCTTGAGGTCAAGAGAGGACAAATTGTAAACATTCTGTACAGAGAGAATGACTGGGTATACGTAATAGGCCAAGATACGAGACAGGAAGGTTTCATACCACACTCATACTGTGCACCGTATAATACACAACTTGCCGATTTGGCTATAAAGAAAAAATTGCCACGAGATCAAAGTTTGCCAAATGATTTGCCCGACGGTGTAACTGATTCTGCACCTGAAATTATTGATGAGACTGCCACACCAGGAATTGGGACTGGTGGAAGTAATGGTGGAATGCAATCACCTCTTAAACATTCCCAAGCTAGCTTAAGCTCAGAGCCAGATTTCTTGCCATTTGCCAAAGATCCTAGTGGTCGCTACATAGTCCTCTACACATTTATTGCTCGTGATGAAAATGATGTGTCGGTTGAACGCGGAGAATTCGTGACTGTATTGAATCGAGAAGATCCAGACTGGTTCTGGATTGTACGCAGTGACGGACAAGAAGGTTTCATCCCATCTGGATTCGTTTACCCAGCCGACAATGTCCTGCAATCCAAACCACAAAATGGACAAAACAATAACAATGCAACAAACAATGGAAACTCACAAACGAACAACAATTCTTCTACAATAAACACTGCCTTAAACAACAATCAGAACTCTGCCTTAAATCCGTCCAACAGCCCCAATCAAGTGACCTGTGGGACTCAGTCACAAGTGGTCGGAGCTGATGATCTGAGGTATCATGGAACCGAACTAGTTATGCTGTACGACTATAAGGTAAGAGAACTTTAACAAAATGGGTTGAATATTGTTTGAAATTTTCCGTGCAGGCCCAAGCACCGGACGATTTATCAGTGAGACGAGGTGATTGGATCTACGCTGATTTGAACAACCAAACAGTAGACGGCTGGTTGTGGGCATACGCTCCAAAGACACGAAAGTATGGATTCATTCCTAAAGCGTACGCTCGACCCCCTGCCATGACAAGTCTTTGAGAGATGTTTTCATTGCTCCTCCAGGCTCTAGCTTTAGAGATTATTCGAATACTTAGTAGGTGTTATTATCAAAAATGATTTATAAATTAATGTAAGGAAGTAAATTTTTATTATTGGAATGTGTGATTTTTTTAGTTGATAAAGCCTACACGCCCAAATTGCTGCGACCTAGCAGATAGCGCTAGAGTTTCAAAAATCCTCAAGATTTAACATCTTTATGTAAATAAGAATCTTACTGGGAGCAAGCTCTCTAACAAACATACTGTCGCTGTTTCCGCGGGGTAAAGAAGGCTCGCAATATCAAAATATTCTCTGTAGTCGCCGATTTCCCAAGATAAAAGTGATAACAATCGTTACATATTGGGCTCACGCCTGGACCTCAAAAAGCTAATAACAACGGCAAAGGTTCTCAATCGGGGGACTTCTCTCCTGTTATGACGAGTGGACTCGAGTTCTCTATAGCCTTCAGGGATTTCTTGATATCTGACCCGCTGTAGGCTTTAAATTTTGCAGCGGACAGCCGCAAAGATTTTGGGTTCCTACCTAGATTCATTGAGATCGTTAGGGGGCCCTACGGAGCTTCATCGGCACTGATTAAGCATCAGAGCAGATACTGTCTCCTATCCCGTTTCTTCAGTTTCTTCTCACTGTGTTTGTGCAAATTTGTCCACGTTTTACTGCTAGCTAGGCCCAGCGCAGTGGGTCAAGTTGTGGCATATACGCAAGAGGGTGCAAGCTGCCTAACTAACCAATATCTCGAAGTTGTTCTAATCTTGGTACAGATTGCGTAAATTGAAATTGATTTTATTCCTAAGAAAATTTTGAAGTTGTTTTTAAAAATAATTTTATGCGGGAAAACTAAAACAAATCTTTTATTCAATTTTCTACAATTTATTTTCCACTTTATCGTCTGTAATACAATTTTTCGCCCTCAATTCTTCCAACTGCTTCTTAACTGCATCAATTTCCTCCTGTTTCACAGTAACAGGCACCTGACACGCCTGTTGTTCTCTTCGTATAAATTCTAAATTAGCTATTTTCTTCTCTAGAAACGCCTCCTGCTGACTTTCTAATTTTTTACGATATTCTTCCAAGCGCTGCTTCTTAACATTCTCACAATGAATATTTGTTAATTTTCGGAGTGAATCTTTTCGTGTTATCCAGTGAAATTCCGTCGGTGGTGGTTTATAAACAAGATCAAGTTTTTCCAAAGTCCACTCGAATCTCCGGTAATCCCAACGGCGAAGGTATTTCAAGAATTTCTTTCTTTTATCAATGAGCTCTTTTAATGCAACTTTCATTTTAACATCTTTGGGGAATTTCTCCATATGCTCCTGGTGTCTGCGAATTTTTGCTGTCATAGCCGCCACTGGATTTAAAAAGATTTAGCCAAATTTCAGACAATAAAGAAATTTACCAACATCTTGCTTCCATGGAACCGCAATCGAAAGTGTGCCTTTGAACCTCTTTCATAAACATATCCCGGTGGAAATTCGTTGTTAATTTGTTCCTGTTATTTTCCAAAGTGAACAGAGACTTCACCGAATCATCAGCACTACAACTCCTCATAATAAAATCTGTCAATATTCAAACACATAAATAAATTACCTGAGTAGTTCTTTAGATTCTTTGAAATCTGGCAGAGTAATCTTAGGATCTACAGGAGTCAGCCCCGAAAGATCACCACTCTTCTCCGGTCTAATGCATGGAATTTTCTCTGGGCGCACCCACTTGATTTTTAGGTCTGATTTGAAAGCATATGTTCTACATATGAACCCAATATTTTGTACAAATCTTTTTTGCAGCGCCGTATTTATCATTCTTTAGTTACCGGCTGAAAACCCTTAGGCACAAAACGTGAAGTAGAAGGAATAGAAGATGACCGAGAAATGTCAAATGAATTCTTCTTCTTGGTGCGATAATCTATTAAGACCGAAGCATAATGAAAGCGTTCTCCACTTAAAGTAGGCAAGAAAAAAATTTGTCTGTTTAGAATTTTCGCTACTAAACCTTCACAATTCTTTGCATTCTCATCCTCTTTCAGTCTATATGCCTGAAATAGATTGCAACAAATTAGCAGCGAAGCGAAACCGAGCGGGCAAAAGTTATTGCTTTCCATAAGATAAAACATATTTCGAACGGTGCAATCACTATCCACTGGGTTTAAAATAGATTCTTATGTTGAATTTCATTTGCACTTTCAGGGTTCACTTTATTGCAGTTTCTTTGACACTTTCTAGCAGTTCCTCTAAAAAGCTGTTTTATTTGACAATTTTGGGTTAACCTGAGTTAACTCGAGTTAACCCATTATAGCAGTTTTCGAACCCCGAGTTCAGCCAAGGGTTCGGTAGAGTTCACTACTACATACCTATAAAACTGACAATGTGAACACAAAATACCTACCACTACAACTACAAAACTCTAAATTCATGTTTCATTTGCTGCATTTTCAGGGTTGAACCCTGGCTTACCCTGAAAGTGCAAATGAAATTCAACATTAAATCGGTTTAAGGTTTCTCGTCACTGATTTTTCGTGTATCAACAAACCTAGAAGAAGAACGAGATGGCAGGAAAAGCGAGACGGTCACACAAGTTTCGTAAACAAACTGTCAACTTTTATCGAATTCGAAATCGATTTGACAGTAGTAATTCGTAGGTTTTTTTGAGGGTGGTTTGATTCACTTTTTCTCATATATCTCTCTGTATTTATTCTGCTGTATTCTCAACATATATATGCTAATGAGACTAGTAAAACATTTGTGCTAAGATTTTGAGGAAAACCTTCTGCATGACGCCACCGGATAATATCTACCAAAGTGTTGCTTTTACTTGTGCTGCTACAAAATGTCTGTGCGAGCAATAAAAAAACGTGAAACAAAGCCTTATAGAAAGCATCTAATACCAAATAGGGAAAGGAAAATCGTAGAGGTGAATCATAAATCCATTAAACGTTCAAGTTCTTATCCAAACTTAGGAAAGCTCGACTCGAAGACATCACTTACTGATAGCCGAAAACGTCTCTCTAAATCTGACTCGAACGTATCCAAATTAGCGAAGAAGTTCGAAGAGAACGCAAATTTAATTAGTGCAAAGTCTGAGGTTTGCCTTAAAACAATATCCGTTCACCGCACGGTGCACGCTAAAATGTCACGGGAAACACAAAGTGAACGAAATTTCTCTGCTACTTCTCGCAATGATATTTTAAATAACAACCAAATTAGGCGTATGAGTGAGCAGAGCTTATCAGTCTACTCAAATCCCAGCAGCATGATGACAACTACTGAGTACGAAAGCCGAGGATTTACAGACACTTCCTGTGTACGTATACCAATTGTTGGATACGAGGTGATGGAAGAACGGGCGCGATTCACTGTATACAAGCTCCGTGTGGAAAATCCTTTTACTAATGACTGCTGGTTGGTGTTGAGGCGCTACACTGATTTTGTAAGGCTCAACAACAAAATTAAGCAGATGTTCCCAAATATAAGCCTACAACTGCCGAAAAAGAAGCTTTTTGGTGATAATTTCAACACAGTATTTTTGGACAACAGAGTGCAAGGTTTGCAGATGTTTGTTAATTCGATTATGTCCAATGAAACACTGAAGAATTACAAGGCAGTACGGGAGTTCTTTTGCTTGGATGAACCTCCCACCTATTCGGAGAGCATGGAGGATTGCCGCGTAAGGATTTATCCAATTTTCTTTATTATGCGATTTAAATTTGATATTTTGCAGGCTATTTTTGAAGCACAAGAGGAAACTATAGCTCATCTTAAGTTGCAGATAAATAGTAAAAATGACCTTATACTCTCACTGCAGCAAAAGCTGCGAAACGAGATTGCTGATAAGGAACAACTGAAGCTAGCAGTGAGGTGAATGATTTCTAATACATATTCAAATGAATATTACTTATATTAAATATTTTTTCTTTCAGCAACGCAACTTCTGAATGTGCGAAGTGCACTTCTAGCATATCATCACTCGCAATAATGTCACAAGCAAACTCAAGCACTCCGAAGTAGTTTCATTCAAATGTAAGGTACAATTTTTTCCAACTCGTGTTCGCAATTTTCGAATACTTCCAGGTAGTTTAGAGGAGATACATCCATTTGATGTTTTACCATTTTACATATTTGGAGCACAATTGCTCTTCTCATATGCCTAGATTATAGAAATTTTTAGCTCTACATTTAGGTCAAATTTTACTTATAACTTAAGGATTTGTAGCTTTATAAAGAACACCTTAGAAATCTTCACCTCGAGAAATAAACTATTTATTTTTGTATCAAGTGTTTTAATTCTATAGAGCCGCCATTTTCATAATTTCAGCCGATCTTTAACTCTGTTAATAAAAAGAAAAAATACTTGAATATATAAATTTTGTATTGGTATGAAGAAGTATAAGCAGTCCACATGGAATATATGTTTATGTGTATTAGTCAAGGCGGATAGGAGAAGGTAATGCATATTAGGTTGAAAATCAAAGTAGAAGGCAACGCGGGAGAGGATTCATCTTTGTTTTATCTTTTACAAGTCAAAAAATAAGAACTTCGAAATGATGGGCAAGAAGCAATTCTAAAACTATGAAATGTAAACTCCACAGCCCGGCTTTAAATTATATCCCGCAAAGTACTCACTATTCTTCTGAACTGTACATGAGCTGTCACATTGCAAACTGTCATCAAGTTGTGTTTTCGTTTTTGTTGGTTCGCAGAAAAATACAATTTCTAGGGAGAAACCCTTTTTCCATTGCCTTAAAATGTCCTCCAGGGGACGAGATACTCGTGATGAGTATGTATCGGGCTCCAGATGTTTAACGTTAACAGAAAAACAAAAATATATAGAGGAATACAATTTCATGTATTGTGATGAGTCTAGTAAATATGAAAAAGTAGCGAAAATTGGACAAGGAACATTTGGGTAAATAAAATGGGCAAACAATTCATCCCTCTATGATTCTGCCTATCTTTTTAGGGAAGTGTTCAAAGCTAGAGAGAAAAAGTCCAATAAGAAGTTCGTGGCAATGAAGAAAGTATTGATGGACAATGAAAAAGAAGGGGTTTGTATCAAAACTCATTTAAGACTATTCGTGGTGCCTAAAGAAAAAAGATTACAAGTGCATGAACTTGAGATTTAGAAAGTTGAGACGCAAATCGAGTGTAATAAGGAAAGCCTTTCATTACCCACTAGCCATCAAAAATCCCGTTGGGACGTAAACACCTTCATCTACTCTATGAGCTAGGCGGATTTCAATCTCAAAATTTTAAAAAGTAAATTAAAAAATCCGAAATTTTATCGTTCGTTCTCAAAAATTCGCGTTATAAGGATATGAATTTTTATTAGGGAAAAGATGCAGACTTTTCGAACAAAACAAGAATCACATCGATAACTCAAGTCGTTCAAAAGTAACTGTCCTAAGCGTAGGTACATTACTGAAGGTGTTCAATGTGTCCACCACCTGCGTGGATGTAGATACCAGCTCTTAAAATTAATATTTTTTTTTTTCAAATTTGTATTCCTTCTAACATTCTCACATCCAGACTCCAATGCATCCAATAAACGTTCTCTAGAGGTGATTGGACGTGAATAAACTCCCAATGCTCCCATAAGTAAGACTCCCGTGCCCTTTTTGTAAGCGTGCGGAGCGAAAGACCTTCTTTATATTTCTGACATTAAATACCGTACTAAAATATCCAATTGGACTTCTTTATCTGGGGTTTTTTGAAGTCAAAATTTTACATCAGCAAGCCTACGACCAACCAAGCTTTGAAAGAGAAGATTAGACGCTGTATCACTGAAATCCAGCCACAATTATGTCAAACCGTGATTGAAAATTTCTTCGTCGAAAGAGCGCAAATGTGCCAACAAAGACGAGGAGGGGCATTTATCAGATGTGCTGTTCCATATATAATTTCCATATGTCTACTTTGTGATTAAATCAAAAAAATTGCATCTTATTTGGAATTTAAATTTTCCACTCTTGTTGGGACTGAGTAGGAAGTTTTGGAATTTTACATAACTCTTTTCGAAGACAATCTAAGGATTATAAAGTCAAAAGTTGATCCTAACGAAGGTTTCTTTTTTGAAGGAAATGATGTGGAAATGTAGTTTAGATTTATTTAGAGGCGAAAAGCAGTTAATTTTCATTTTTATATATTTTTTAAGGTATCCTATTGGCGTTGGATTTGAAAATAGTATTCCTTAGAATTTGATAAATCAAACATAGATTTTAATTGAAAAAAGTGTTCAAGTTCTGCTCGTGATTAAGGAGATGTTAGGTTTTTGTTTTTTTCTCAAAACTGTTTATGATGCAATAAGAAACGTTTACAAATGCATACCTCATGTACATATACCTAAAATTAATCCGTAGTAAAAATAGTTTAGTTCCTTAGAAATTATAACCCGGAATAATGTAAATTTGGGTTGTCAATGAGCGGACTCAAAAGTAAATTAAGTATAAATTGAGGGCTTAAGCGTCTCCACCATCATCGATGGTAATTGACGCCATATCTTTTCTTTATACGATGAAATGGTTGACTTAGTGTATGTATACGTTAATGATGAAAATTCTTCTTCATGTATGCCCACACTTTCGCTATTTAATTCGCAACAGAGAATTTCGAAGGCAATACCATTGTTGTGATGTCATTTTTCAGCTTCCATTCCGTACACAATTTACTACTATGCTGGAGTCGTTGTCCTTCTGCATGATCCAGTTTGTGTTATTTTGGCCAAACCAAGCTTTTGGCGATTTCAGGAGTTCTTTTTATATAATTGTAGCATTCGTTGTGCGTTCAACCTTTACTGGGTGTCTTACCATCCATTGTATCAAACGATTATGACTTGTAGACCAGTCTTTCTTCCCAAGTATCCAACACCAACGGATGATTCATCTGTAAAAATCACATCATACCAATCTCTCTCGATGTTTTGTTGTGCCCAGCCCCACAATAAGCGTCGCGTACCGTGTTAAGTAACTTCGTTTTCACGCAATCTACTCTGAAGCGTCATTAAGTTGATGTTGATGTTCTTTTTGGTCAGTTCATACTGTCCTTTCCATAATGAAATAATGACCTGGATTTCTTTCTTATTATATAAACTGTATTTGAAAATTAGGAAGTTAGAAAATGTTAGATTCATAGTTAAATTATACTACTACAAAATTTCATATTGTAATATCATTCTAATAACGTTGAAAATTATTTAGATGATAATTCCGGAACATGATGATAGCCAGTCGAAAAATGCTGGTAATAAGAAACGAGCGAAGATTTTATTTAAAATAACAATATTACATTAATTAAAGCTTATGCGAGACATACATATATATATTCGTTCGTAACATTTGATAGGTTATAGAAATATAATAATATTCAATCTTTTTTATAATTCTTTGCTGCATTTCGTAATTCAAAGAGTGATTCTTATCGCAATTACCTTTCTTCCATAGTTCCCAATTACAGCTTTAAGAGAGATCAGGATTCTTCAATTACTGAAACATGAGAACGTTGTTAATTTAATCGAAATATGCCGGACAAAAGCCACCGCCAGCAATGGATATCGCTCCACATTTTATTTAGTGTTTGACTTTTGCGAGCACGATTTGGCTGGACTTCTATCCAATATTAATGTAAAATTCAGCTTAGGAGAAATTAAGAAAGTTATGCAACAGCTGCTAAACGGTCTCTATTATATTCACAGTAATAAGGCAAGTTGCATTTACTAATGTTGCAGAGTAATTAATTCCGGTAATCTTTCAGATTCTGCACAGAGACATGAAGGCAGCTAATGTTCTTATAACTAAACATGGTGTGCTAAAATTAGCCGATTTTGGGTTAGCACGTGCTTTTAGCATTCCGAAAAATGAACAGAAAAACAGGTATACAAATCGCGTAGTTACCTTGTGGTACAGGCCTCCAGAACTCTTATTGGGCGATAGAAATTATGGACCACCCGTAGATATGTGGGGCGCTGGATGTATTATGGCTGAAATGTGGACCCGGTCCCCAATTATGCAAGGAAATACAGAACAGCAACAGCTGATATATATCTCACAGCTTTGTGGATCATTTACACCGGACGTTTGGCCAGGCGTTGAAGAATTAGAATTATATAAAACCCTAGAGTTGCCAAAAGGTCACAAAAGAAAGGTGAAAGAAAGACTCCGACCTTATGTTAAAGATCCGCATGGCTGTGATTTATTGGATAAATTACTGCAATTAGATCCTAAGAAGAGGATAGATGCTGATACAGCTTTAAATCACGATTTCTTTTGGACAGATCCAATGCCCAGCGATCTTAGTAAGATGTTGTCACAACATTTACAGAGCATGTTCGAATACTTGGCTCCACCCAGACGATCTGGACAAATGATGCGACAATACCATCAACAAATGAGCAGCAATCAAATGCAAAATAAGCCGCAAGATAATAGTTTTATTGATAGGGTTTGGTAACTTGTTAAGTTACAAAAAATCGACAGTATAGTTTTGTTATATTTTAATCGTATCGACGTATAATAAAGTACATTTTAAATGCCAGTACTAATCTCTCAATTTTAATGCTGGAAAATTTCCTTTCATTTTGAGTATCGTCCTAATGTAAAAAAAAAAACAAAAACCTATAAATACAGGCTTTTCGGTTATTCTGTTTCTTCAGATTTCATTTAAAATTATTAAATATTATCTACGCACACTGAGTGTATTCTTACCTGCGACTGACATGCCGTTATTAAGCACTCGTTGAAGGATTGTTTTCAGCTCTTTCTTCTTCACCTTGTAGTCTGTCTTCCTACGCCTGCGGTTTATTATTCTTCATGGCGTAGTTAAAGGGCCTTCTCAACGCTTTGTTCAGGCTTTATAGTTCCCCATCCTACCAGAGAGTGGAATCCCGATCATTCATTGAAGTAACGGGGTATACCTCCCGAACTGCAATATTCATGGTTGTTGGACATTTCTTACGGTCCTATGTCTTTTCTTTCAGGCTCCTCACTAAAACCTAGATGTCCTTCTTCTGGATCCACATTCTACCACGAATTGTATGCCTCTGTGGGGAGATAATAATGCTCGACCCATCTCACCCTCCAATTTACCAGTCTTTCCAACATTTTGCTACTGCATAGGATCATAACAATAACCGCCTTCCGTCCGGTATCGGTGAAAGTTGACTCCGTTTATTTGTTTGCAATGTGCAGGTTTCTTCCAAGGAAAAATTCGAATAGAGCCTCTTCTGTTGTATGAATTTGCATCGCACGCAATGATCAGCCCCGTGTTTCCCCTCTTCCCGTGGCACACGTGTTTAATATATCAGAATAAATACCTGCATTCATAATTACAGGGACTGAATACTTCACACATAGTAAGGTTCAGAGCTTAAAGCGGAATTTCTTATGTTTGCAGGAATTGGTTAATTTTACGGAAAAACCTGCGCTTTATCCGCAACAAATTGGTATATCCAACTAAGGAAAGCTATAATAGAATAAAACGCTTCGGAAATACCCAACCCAGATGAAAAACCCGTATTTAAAATCACTTCATTTTTATTTTAAAACAAGGTTTTAACAAGTTTCGAACGCAAACCCTTAAATACAAATAAAAGTGTGAAACAAGGTAGCAGGATCTGTCAATGTCGTAAAATTCGAATCTACTTTTTGAAAAAAAAAATACAAATATTGAATTCCCAAAGCGACTATATATCAAATAATGATCTATTTGCTACGACAGAGCTGCAAGCTGATTTTAAAGACAAATATACAAACGTAAAATTCTAACGTTGTCTTTTGCTGGACGATAAGCTTCGACTTCTGGATCTGGATCGTTTACGGTAGCGTGATGGTGATTTTGAAGATTTCCTCGTCGATTTAGAATTGGATCGGGATCGGGATCTGGATCTGGAGCGCGTTTTTGAACGAGTTCTACGCGTCCTGCTATATTTACTACTGCGCCGCGATCTAGATCGAGAATGAGACCTAGATCTGGTTCTAGACTTTGAACGTGTTCGGGATCTGGATCGAGATCCTGAACTACTAGAAGAGGAGGAACGACTGGAAGAAGAGCGGGAAGCTGAAGATGATGAACATGAAGACTCTGAATGGGAGCGGGAATTTGTACGTGATCGTGACCGGGATCTTGATGATTTATTATCAGTTTTATCATTTTCATTGTCTGATCCCCATAGATCATATTTTGATAAATCTCCTCCATCCTCATCATCTTCCTCTTCCTCTTCTTCCTCATCACTGTCTGCCTTCTTGCTACTATCATTTGTGATTATCTTTGATTTGTCATCCTTGCGCTTTTTACGTCTCCCAAATTCGTCATATTCATCATCAGAGTCCTGTCGTTCTTTGTATTCCACAACGCCTCTATCGTTGTACCCTCCACCGTACCCTGCAATTTAGTGTATTAATTGAATTTTTGCGAAAATGAAGAGCATTCCTCTCACCAGTCCGCTCCTCAACATCACAAAACTTTGGTGCGTTACACATATTACATGTTTGGCGTCTAGCCCAGTTAACATTAGCGCATTTACTGCATTGCCAGTCTTCTGCACTAAATAAACCCCTTGATTTTTCCGCAGCCGCTTTTCCTATTTCTGTGCCCATTTTCTTCTTTACGACGCCTCCATCTGTAGCGCGTTCCTTGTTGCATCGATTGCATTGTGTTCGCCGAGCGAAATTCAAATTCTTGCAGCTGTATTAATTAAGTGGTAAATTGAGGAGAAACACAACGAAAACACAACTATTAATCGCATTGTACGAATAATATTTTTGCTTAGATAAAAATCTTCGATATTTTCCTTACTCAGGATCGCTGCAAATCCAATCACCATCGATCATTTTCCCTTCGAATGTCGATGACATTATCACTCTATTTTACATATGGTCAGTTTGTACCAATTCATTAAAACATGCTTCTTATTTCTGTAACTTTATGCCGATGTACCATCCAATCCAAATCGTTCGAAAATATTTCCGTCCAAAAGCTGTCAAAAACACTACGCTTGCAAATGCCGCATAGGAACGGGTTCTCGTTAACAGCGTGTTGACGAGAAAAAACTGCTTGAATTATTCGGGTGCGTTCTGGCAGTTGTGGCCTGTGATAAAATTTTCCGTTTGTAGCAGAATGATCTCAGCATATATAGCGATTTCGTTTCACAATCGGTCAGTGCCAGGCAAAAATATGCTTATTTGACGTTTCCACCGACCTCTAATAAATGGACTGCTCAATTTGCTATTTCATGTGGGGCCAGTTATCCAAGCAACACAATGCTTATCGGAAACGAGAGGGAATGTATGTCGGAGAAGAAGAAGGGTCGATGTCGAACCCAACAATTTTTTGTATGTGGGCATGGGATTTATTCTGCTCTTCTTTTCTCTGTTCTATCCACGGAGATCCACACAAAAATAGAATTTTAGACACAGGATGACATTACAAATAATTTGACAGTTCTTACTGCACAAATCTTAACTATGAGGACTACAATGATGAAGCTACGTCAGCTCCTGCAGTTTAAGCAAGAGGTTGGCGTACCATTGGCAAAATAAAATTAATAGATGAACGTTGGAAAGTTAGCTACAATGGACGTAACGTAACGTAAGCTAGCTGTCGGAAGACGTAACGTAAGTCACTTACAAGAATCGTTGTTTCTGGTCTTTGAGAGTTGTTGCACGAAAAAATTTCAAAAAACGTAGAATGTAATAAGGATTTAATAATTTTTTCAACGGTTTTAATACTCTGGATTACGTACGTCACTGTTTACTTACAAAACATTTCTCTGAATAACCCTAGTTTATTATAAACAAATTTTTGACGTCCATCTTTAAGTATCGTTACGTTCAATTTCTGATTTTACGAATTCAGAAATCACTTTGACACTTCGACTCGTCTTTTTACGTTACGTACGTTACGTCCATTGTAACTGGACCTTTACTTCAGTCTATAAACCGTGCGCCAATGAAATCAGTCAAATTACAGCAGTAGCAGTGAAACCGAAGCCATTAGTAGAGTGCATCATTGAAATTTCGACATAAATATTTTTTGACGAGACTTTTACACGATAGTCGGTAATCATTTTGATAAAAAAAATATAACCACTAGTGTTATTAAAAGGGATATCAAAAGGAAAAGTGTTTTAGGTGGGTAAAAGTGCGAGGCACAAAATAGTTGCTGTATTGATTTTTTGTCAACTTTGGGTAGCTAGACCAAACAAACGTCATTTCACAATTTTTCGTAGTTACCGTGGAAAAGAATGAATCATCATGCACTACGAGATTTGATAAAAAGTTGATAATTTGTTCTGAACGTGCTGATAAGTGCCCCTTTCAGCACTACGATTTGTAATTGGGGAATTTCTACCTTCTAGAAAATGCCGGAAAGAGCCACTAGCTTCTTACCAGTTTTAACAATTTAATTGATTTTTGTTTTATATGTAGTCTTGGCAAGGGATTGAAACGAAAGTTTAGTGAATGATAAAGTACGCTATAAAATTTGTTAGATATCTGGGTATAATTATGGCAAGGATATCTCGTTTGTAAATGCATTAGTTAAATGTCTTGATATATTCGCGGGCTTAATTAATCATTAAAGTTTACAATATTTATGTGTTGCAGTAGCTAGTCTTAGATTTTGTCGTTGATTACGAACAATTGCTACATCTACCCTTGTGATTAGTCTTATCTATAGGGAAACCTTTGATTGATAGACGTTGATGGAATTGGAAAGTGGAGCTTCGTTGGCCACCAGTCAGCGTGTCAATCGCAATCCCTAAGCCATTGGAGCCTTACTTCACTCATCCAGGCCATCGCCGTCGGTCCGATGAACCAAAACGTCGAAAAAATTAAATAAAATGGGGGAAAGTATCTTAATTTAACTGGATCTTGAACATTAATATATTCACACGTTCTCCCGAATAAAAACACATTTATCGGGGTTTTATTAGGTAACAGATCGCGCCGATTACATTTGTAAAAAAGAAGAATGTCATGGGGTAGAGTACTCCACTGATTCCACATAACAGAAACAGCCAGTGGTGTTTTTATACATTCGTTGAAGGGTACATTATAAGTGATACAAATAAGGAACAAAAAGTTGTCTATATGTCGATAATTCCAGAACACTTTGAGGCTTGTAAATAGGTACATTGATATTTTATTATCACTTTGTTGACCAAGGCATTTTATTAACAACATTGACTTGTTACCGGAGTATTTCCAACAAATTCCAAATTACCATTTGTCGAAGAATAGGTATTAAATGGAACTAGGGATGACTACCCTTGGATATTATATGTGTGAAACATTCTGTCCAGCTGAAGGATTCAAGGCTGACTTGAAAACATAATGATGAAAAAAATTCAGAAAAGCGAAGGTGGTGAAGAAGAGTGTGTAGATTAACGTGGGGTATCTCTCTGATATCAGCACGCTGGATATATGCAGTGGTGGCAATGTTGACATTTGCTGCGGTAGTCTGGTGGCCTAAGGCATGCTTTATTACTGTTAAACGGTACAAACTGGACTGGATACAAAAGATGGTCTGCTAGGGATTACGAGCGCCTTCCGCAACACATCCAAAGTTGCGCTGGAAATACCGCTGAGGCTAATATCACTGGATCTCTGTGAAGAAGATGGCAGAGGAGGCGGATACAGAGGAAGGGTAGATGATACTAGTCAGGGAATGAGTATGGGCATAGGAGAAAACTGGATCACCTAAAAGAGATCAGGTAAATCACGGTGTTCAAGGACATGACCAATAGTCAGGGTAATCGAAAGGCTCCACAAGAATCATTAACGATCTATAATTGATGGCAGGGCAGGTGCCGAGATCTCGGAAGACTTAAATTTGCCTTGCTATGTAGGGTTGGGCAGATGCACCTCGGTTTACGAGGCAGAGGTGCGAGGAGTTAAAATCGTCATTGCACTGGACGCATGGATCGGACAGCAGTGTTACCTACAGTTTTTATAATTTCTGGGTGTAATTTACATCTAACTTCATCAGAATTAAGCTATAATTCCTGGTTGGGTTATGATATGAAATCGTAAATAGAATTCTTGTAGTAGAAAAGATTGTTCGATATTTTCGGATCTTTTAGAAAAATTATCAGGTGTAAATTAACGAGTGCGAAAAATTGATATTTTTTAACAGGTCAATCTATATATCGGGTGATATCATATTTATTCCGCATCACTAGTTCGCTTCCAACTTTAGTAGCGTTTGTGAGAAAAATATATGCACAAATGCATTTAGTAAGAGAGAGCTCGAAACATTCACCTGTGATTGACAGAGAATCTGTCAAGTCTTAAATACACATATAGAGTTGCTGGATTTAAATTAAGAAATTAAAGATAATTTAAACTATAAACTTACGAATTAACGTATTTTTATATTTACAGGTAAATTTTCCTCCAAGTGATATAAAATGGCCGGTAAGTAAGTAATGTCGATTTTATTAACAGCTTTTATTTTAATTTTCAGATTATCTGAGGAGATTTTTTTGTTTCAATCTAGAAGGGTTCAGTTCCGTCTAATTTCGTGATAAAAATATTTCACTATGGCTTGGCAAGGGGCGCCGCCTTATTATCAAGGTTTAGTTATATTGTTTTCTAAGTTTTATTGCTCGCACTGATTCCATTCTGTTTCCATTCAATTTTTGTTATATTGTGGTTGGATTTGATTCTAATAGTTAAGTCAGGAGATTTCAACATTGTTTCAAATCTTTTGTTTCCAGCACTTCCTAGATCAGAATCACCTGATAGTAGTATAAGTATGTTTTTAATGGCATGTTATCGAATTTAAACATGTTTTTTCGTAACATTTGTGCAGTGGTTTCTCTATAATACATTCAATTATATTTTATTTACGTACAAGCTTTGGTTATTGATTTAAAGATGCGAGTATTGCTTGGTCGGTGTACATAAACCCCCTTACCCCGCATGCTTTGTTTGTATGTTTTTTTCCTTAAATTTGGGACATAAATGATGTTTCTGTGCTAATAATTAAAAAATTTAGTAATGGTATTGTCTATTACATTCTAAGTTGGGGGTTTTCCATTACAGTAATATAACTTAAAAGTCAATGGCTCCAATCTACATTTAGCACGTCGAGCGCCGAGCCTTACTTAATAAGAAAATCTGTCGATTTACTATGGCCCTTTGCGTAATTTTCTTATGAGATTAAGAATTCTTTAGGTTGGCAATTGTATAGATATGAAAAAGTTCATAAATAAATGTTTTTTAAAAAGCTAAGCAATAGTGGTGAAAATTTCTGTTTCATAAATTAAATGTAGAAAAGGTAGTCAAACATTGCGCGCTCAATTTTGTGTAAAAAATTAGGTCAATGTCTTCAAGGAGCTTTTTGAATTGTTGGTGATTTTGTAAAATTAATTGTTAAAACCAAAACGCTTATACAGTGAAATTATATCAATTCATCGCCGTACCTGTCCAAATGCTATTTTAATAACGTTATCGATTCAAAATTAGTTTAGAAGAGCTCCGTCAGTCGTAATAATGGATAATTTTGTTAGATCTAAATTAATTCTGGAACATTGGGTCGTATGCAAAAAGCTTTATTTCAGTCTTAAATCTCATTTTTTGACTAAATTGAAATGTAAAAATCGGCAAGAATTGAGCTTTGAGACTGAGATAAAGGTTTTCGCATACGTGCCATTGTTTTAAAAGCCCAGTGAACATATCACAGCCTTTTTTTTTATATGAAAAACAAGAAAAAGGTGTAATTTCATGCAAAGTTAATAAAAATCTGACTAAAGCCTGAAATACGATGGCTACGACATGACATTGTCGTCGATAAATTAGATTTTGAACATATGTGATGACATAGATCATGGCTAATGTCACGACACATTAGTGTCAAGTCAGTGCCAAAAGTTCAAAACAAAATTTTGTCGTTGTCGCATGCGACATTTGAGTTTAACATTTGTCTGAGATAACGAAGTAGCGAAGAAACTTAATTTTATGGAGTGCTAATACTCTAGAAAGCTTTAAAAGCAATTAAATTCACTTTAAACATTAAAATTAATTCATGCCGCAGCATATTTACCACTTAAGTAAGGATTACAATGATGCAGCTGCACAAATGTAACTCAGTTCGCCGCAATCTTTGCTTCAACCGCACGATCTGCTGCAAGGTGCGCTTTAGCTTCAACTGTAGCTGCACCATTGTAACTCCTCCGTTAACTTGCTTTCAGCTGTTATAAATGACCAGGACAATGTTGTTTTCATTGTATTCCATTTCCGACAAATGTCAACGACATAATCGTGCCGTGCCGTGCCGTATTCATATCGTATTAGATTTTAAATTCGTAAGTTTGAAATTGTCTAGCAGAAGCTATCAGTTTCCCCTCCTGCCAGATTTGTAAGTTTTCTGATCTTGCTTTTTATGATGAGCGGAATCTGGCAGAGAATGGCAAAATGTTGCTGGAAACAGTCAGAAAAGCGTATTTTTGAAATCCCTACCACCAAAGTAAATTCTTCGTTTGACATTTGTTACCAGATTTTCAACCATATAGACCTTTTAATTCATCCTTGTACGATATAGTCCAAATTATTAAGACTTAACCCTTTGCACGCTACTTGGCAATATTTCGTTATTTGATAAAATTTTGGCAGCCACAAAATTTTTAGCTTTATGGCTACGAAAAAAACTAGAAACGCTTATTATTTTTGAGAGTACATAAGTAATTTAAAACGTATGTAGTACTTGTAACTGGCTATATGTTTGATTGTTGCGTGCAGTTGAGTTGTTATTAAGTAGAAAATTTCGTGACTCGTGCATTTTTTTGCTTCAAGTGAAATTTCGACTTTATATATCGCCTAATTTTTTAGGTTTTATTTTTGCTATTTGACTCTCTCATACTTTTACATTTTTTCACGGTTTTATTGTACTGATTTGTTTACCTGTTCATTTTGCCCTAATTTTGTATGTTCTTCCCTGCATGTAATTAAAATATTTCATTTGTGGGGGCTCTTGTATTTTACCCATAATACAGTAAGTGTAGTTGTTCAGGCCTAATGCATTCCTTCGAACCAATTTTGCTGCTTGGAGAAAAAACAGACCAAACACCGAACATTTGTCTCCTAGACGCATCATGTGTGTGGTGCTGTCAACCAGCTGACCACTTGGGTTTGGTAGTTGGACACATTTTTTATGAATTGGCAGCTTTTTTACTAACCTGTGTGTTTACCTGTATCTATTTACTTTTTCGAGTTTTTTTACGCGATTTACTTGGTTTTACGTGGTTTTTTGTGCGTTTTATACACGGTACGCATCCACTAGGTGTAAGGTATTGCATTAAAATCTAGGTGCAACGTAATCGTTTCCTGTGGGCGAAAATAGTACAAAGTTCTTACTCATGTTTTACAATTTTCCACATTCGATTCGATTTGTGTAAATATATAAAATTTCAACATATCTTTATAAATACAAATATCCTGCTCGTTTTTTCCAAATGTTTATTGTTTCATATCATTTGTTAATTTTTAGCAGTAATTAACATACATTTAAAAGAAGCTGAATAATATTTTAAAGCACAGATGGCTTCGTCCTAACGCCCATCTAAAGTAATTATTTTGCTGCGAAGACAAGTCATAAATTTATATTATAATCTCATATTGACTTATTGGGGTTTTTTTAGTAACAAGAATAGTTCATTCATCATTTAATTTGTTAGTGATTTATTTGAGGATTCCTAACGTTTTTTTGCTAAAAGAATAGATGAACTGCATAAGTAGTTCATTATTAAACGTAATCAATATATAAATACTTAATGAATCTGTTGTTTAGATCCTAATCAGCCGTATGGTCAGCCTGCCGGTTATCCCCCTAATGTTGGATACCCTCCACAAGGTGGTTATCCTCCTCAGAGCGGCTATCCACAAGGAGGTTATCCGCCACAAGCAGGTTATCCGCCACAAGGAGGTTATCCTCCTCAACAAGGACCGTATCAACCTGGATTTGTTCCTCCGCCAGCAGCCCCCGCATACGGACAGAGCAGTGGATATGGAGCATACCATGATCCGGAAAATGGAGACGATGAAGTCAAGGGATTCGCTTTCACAGATCAGTCTATTAGAAGGGCATTCATTAGAAAAGTTTACATGATTTTGATGGTAGTACATTTAGTATGTAATGAAAACAAAACTAATGAATTTTTGTAGGTTCAACTGAGCATAACATGTGCTTTCATCGCTCTATTCGTATTCCATAGACCAACTAAGCTGTGGGCATGGAGAAATCCGGCGGTATTCTGGGTAGCTCTTGTTATTATGTTAGTTACCATGATTTCAATGGCTTGTTGTGAAAGTGTTCGGAGAAAAAGTCCCATGAATTTCATATTTTTGGCTTTGTTCACAGTTGCTGAATCTTTTCTCTTAGCTATATCAGCTGCACGCTTTGATTCTGTAGAGGTAAGTGAGATTATTGTGTATTTATAAAGTGGAATTGTTGTTTTCAGCTTTCTTCTACTGTGTCAATTCGTACGTGTTAATTGCAAAAAATATGTCTAACCAAATAAATCTTGTTTCAGGTTTTAATGGCTGCAGGTATCACCGCAGGTGTCTGTCTAGGTCTAACTTTATTTGCTCTTCAGACGAAATGGGACTTTACGGTTCTTGGTGGCGCGTTATTTGTGTGCTTCATAGTATTCTTTTTATTTGGAATTATCGCAATATTTATACCGGGAAAAATTATGGCCCTTGTATATTCTTCAATTGGAGCGTTGCTGTTCTCTATATACTTGGTGTATGATACACAGCTGATGCTTGGAGGTAAACACAAGTACGCTATTAGTCCAGAGGAATACATCTTTGCTGCTCTTAACCTTTATATTGACATCATTCAAATCTTCATGTACATTTTAACGATAATTGGAGCCTCAAGAGACTAGAAGGAGTAAAGGATTAGTGCTGTTTTATTTTGTTTGCTCTTATGTTTTTCTTGCTTATTTTTTAAACAGCCTAAATTATATTGTTCAACTTAGTTTTAAATATTTCTTTTTATGTACTTCTATTGTTAAATCAATATTTAACATATTTTTCGTTGCACTTACAATATTCGTTGTATTAGACGTTACCATAATACAAAAACTGATCCAAGTGTATATTAAGCAACGGATGTACTATTAACAAACCAAAAATTTTGAATAAATATTTCTGTCCTCCCTCACTATATAGTATAGTATGTATCACTTTTAGGTTATCATAGCTTAAAAACTATATAATAATCTTCAAGAAAAAAAATGCTATCACATAAATTATCCTGCGACCGTCGACGACTGATTAGAAACTAGAAAATTGTTGAAGGGGTATTTTAGTTTTTATGCACAGTTATATTTTTTAAAAAGAAGAGGAACATCGACAGGGAAGTTAGAATAACGTTTATACAATTGGAATTTTGCAGTGAATTGTGAAAAGTCAAGACAGCGATAACTTTTTAGGTTAGTAACAATTAATGCATTTTTTTAAAGAGTGACACGAATTTCAGGACCTTTCGATTATTTAAATTTACCTACCTTATGAAGTTTCCTCACAATAAGGCAATAAAAAACAATGTAATGGTTAGTATTTATAAATGTAACAGTTGCAAAACAGAAATAAAGCATAAGGTGTGCTCATAGTTCAATATTTGTTGGTAACTCTCATTATTCTATCTTGCACATCATTTCATAGTAATTTATTGGATAAAGCTGATGATCGTTGCAAATTATCAGCAACGCACATAGTTGCGGATACTCGTAATTATCAGCCGAGTATAAATAACAAAACGGTATTTGTTGTTAAAATATTAATAATGCCCTATACTACATGCTCGGTGATATAAAGATATTTAGTTGTAAGGGTTTTTTCATTTGCTGCTGATGCAGATGCACGAACATAGGTCGTATAAATGCAATAAATATCCATTTAGCTAGCTGAATTCATTTAAAGTAACGGACTGGTAGTATGTGAAATTGTCAGACTTTGCCCTCGGTTAGTTGTTGTTTTTGTGTGAAAATTATCCTTTGATTGGTAGTTTTGTGCATGAATTAAAATTTCCTATGAAAAAAAATTCGTGTAAATTGGATGTAAGCAGTGCTGGTACGCAGTGAACGATTGGTTGATAGAAAGTAGAAGATTGCAGAAATGTTAAGAAAACGCAATTGTCGAGCAACATCGTATCTTTTAAACAATACAACCGAAATTAACGGGCCGTATTATGAGTGTCGATTGTCGACTGTCGATTGAAATCGACTCCTCAATAAAACCTAAATTAAAAAATGTGCAAAAGCTTTTTTTGTTGATTCCAATTAATTATCATTAAAGGATTAGATTTTCCTAATTTTTCCTAAACTCTTTGTCCTAACTTTAAATATATTGACTTGTCGATTTCAATCGACAGTCGACAATCGACACTCACAATACGGCTCAACAACGTGGGGTAATGAAAAGTAGAGTTGTCAAGCAAAAATATATTAATTGTAAACAAATGATACTCTCAAGAAAAGTTGTCGTTTTTGTTGTATTTGCAATTTTTAAAGAAATGGTAACATTATCATTTTACCCTGTGTATCATATTACCCCACCTTCGTCTACTACAAAGACATGTAAAAATATTTGGACATTTACAAATATAACGGTTGATTACGATGATCTGAATATGCGTATACCGGGTGAGTCAAAAGTTCGTGGACATTTTAAATATATTAAATTTTTATATCTCTGTGGCTGAGGATGAGAGTCACATTCCTTACCTTTCCACTATACTTTTTCACGGGAGGATGGGTAGATGGATGATAGGGATATGGGATAATGGGAAGATTGAAAGGTAGGAAGAAGATGGCAGGATGGAAAGATGAGGGGATTAACAAATGGAGGATGGGAAGATGATAAGATGGGATATTAGCGTATTCGGTTATCACCCCTAGGAATCATCTACTATATGTACAAGTAAAATTACGGGTATCACGGGGAATGTCGAGCGCGGGCAAGCTAGTAGTATAATTTATTTAATGAAAATGCCCTTCATAAACTGTTGGAGAATTAATGCATTGTGAGTTCTAAACGGGAATAAAACAAGTACTACCAAATATTGATTTTCGGAGTTAAAAAATGACTGCTTTTAGGATTTTAAAGCAATTTGCAAAACTTTGATTACAAAGATTAGTACCACAAAATTATTAAAATTCCGAATTAGACATCTCAGGTCTTGGCATAATGAGTCGTACGCGAAAAGTTTTATTTCAGTTTCAGATCTCATCTTTTGATAAATTTTGCACGTAAAAACAAAAAAACAAGATTTGAGACTGAGATAAAGGTTTTCGCTTTTTGGACCTTGTCGAAATGCCTGAATTGTGTAGCCTACTACGAAAATAGGATTTTTGAAAACGCCGTATGAGACTTTTCGTGTATCTGATTAAGAATTTCCTATATTTTCGTCTTGCATAAGTTGCCCTCAACGTTGTAATTGTTATACCAACTCAATCTATTTGGCACCATTTTAAATATCTTAATTTTTATGCATTCAATTCAAATAAGTGAAGGATTTATTTATTGTCAAATAAATTAGTTTCTAGATTTTAGTATAAAAACGAAGAGAATTTGTTTTTTTTTTCCTAAGTTGACTGAAGAGCTTAATGTACTCGAAAACTATTAATCCCATTTTTCCAAAAAACAGCAATCATGATTGGTGTTATTGCAATGAAAATATCCAAAACAAACAGACAAGAGACAAAAATCAACTTGAAAATTCACTCTTCATATCTTCTATTCATTACTATTGTTTCTTTGTTTACTTTTTTCAGAAGTTTCTGTGAGTTTGTACATTTGAGTTGATTTCAGTCAAATCGGGAACTGATTTATCTGCAACAATAAATATACGTTTATTGAATGTTTTGTATATCTCAATAAAATTAAAATTGGAAAATATTCCAAAAGTGAAATTACAGTGTTTTAAACTCTGTAGTTCTAGTGCATTGTCAATAAAAATAATATAATTTAATAAGGTTTAATAAGGACGAGGAGGAAGTAGTTTATGTAGAAGATAATTGTTTTCTAGCTAT
>QYTT01093421.1:16932-29130 GCA_006980735.1 Dasypogon diadema
AAGAAACGCTACTTGCTTTACGTACGTTAATCCGTAGCCATGCGCAGACTGCGTATACACTAAAACTGGAGGTCACCTGCTCAGTATTGGTTAAGTTTCCTCCGTAAAGCTGGCACTCCCACTGTAAGAACATGTAAAACGAATTTATAGAATATATTGATTTACAACTCTTTAAGTAAAAACAACCCCCGCTATCATTTTTAATTAGTTATCTAAAGGTCACGAGCTTTTTTGTCTCAACAGCTCGAATTTTGAGCTGTCACCCTTATACTAAAAATCATCCCTTACAGAAGAAGCACCATTATTTTGACGGCCAGCAATTTATCTCGCGATGACAATAGACAATAGGAGGAAGTATTTATTGTTATGTGAGCATTTATAGCCACACCATCTGGAATTTTGAGATACAATCTCGTACCTGGTTCACCCGTGATACTCAAGCAAGCTGCTTTCTGTAACCTTGTAAGGCTTTTAAGATGATCCGTATTTTCCAAGGCAGTCCACCAAACCAGCATCCGCATTTAGTGTATTGATTCGATTGATCGAATCGAGAAATTGTTTTATTTTGTTGTTGTATTGTAAAGCAGTACAGCTCTAATCAAGGCGACTGCAACGAGCTTTCAAAGCGCGCTAAGATGGTTCGAGGTATGGAGTTAATCAATTGTATAGTTTTTTATGACTTTCTCACATTCGGTTATCGGCTTTTCTATTCCAGCTTTAAACAATTTCGGAATTTTGGATTAAAAAAACTCAACCAACTCGGAATTGTCATATTTAGTGTTTGTAGTGTTATGCCCTCCTCATAGTCCACTTATTTTGATCTACATCGTATTTTCTCAGGTAGCTCGAGTAATAATGGCGGTATTTCCTTTTTAAGCCAAAACTATGATGCTATAGCACAGCCATGGAAAGTATGAGGGAGAGAAAAGGAATTAGAACGTCGAATGAAAGTGTCGATGCACATTCGGTTTCAATAGCTGCGTGGTCTGATTTGAGTTCCTTTCAACCAGAGGACCAAAAATTTTGAGATAACCTCGTACAACTACACTTGGGTCATTACTGTGCATCCTCCATCTAATAAGTTTCCTCTAAGATTATTATGCTTGAATTAAGGACCAATGGCCAGTTCCACTCTTTTTGTAACAACTTATGAACCTATTTTTAGAGTTTTTGTTATTATTTTTGATTATATTCAAGACAAATATTGACACTGGGGGGCATCTTACTTATGGTTATGAATTTCGTTTATTTTTGAACAGGAACGACTATGACACAAACAACCAAACGTCGATGTGTATTCGAAACTACTTGCTACCGAGTTACTCAGAGATATGAGAACGAAGTTTTTTAAGGGTCCTTTCGGAAGGTATTCATTCCAGCTGATAATATGTAAATAATTTACTGCAATATGCGCGATAAGTAATGATTATGTAAAGTTGCATATTTCGTTGCACAGTAGTAGGTACAAATGCATACAAATAAGAAGTCCGGGATGCATTATGTCCTGAAAAACTATCAGTGAGCTGTGGAATTCAAAGAATGCCCGTTCTGGACAGTCCCAAATAATTTGCGATTGGGTTGAATGCATTAACAGTCCGAAAGTCTCTTTAGAATGCCCTAACAATGTTAGCCAAAGGAGGAGAGGCCAATGGTTCGAGGAAAATTTCATCGACATTTCATCAGCGTACATACCGGTCCGGAAGCTCTCAAATGGTTGCGTTTCTGGTCAATCATTTCAGGTCTTTATGACGATGAGATTTGTCCACCTTGGACAACAACAAAATGCCAACGAGATCGTACAGACGCGTACAAAAACATTAAAACCAGCAGCCAACTTCAAAATTTTTTGATTTTTGTCATTTTTGGATGCAATTTTGGTCCACCTTTCTTGTGTTTATCAGGTGCGCCTTGTTGTTCCCTTTCGGAGTCGTCAGTGGCTGCAATGTTGCACAATAACGCGAACGGACCGAGGAGCACTTCTTCACATTTTTGCAATGTGGCTGCACATTGGCTTAAATTGAATGTGGAACTACATCAACATTGGCGAAATTAAAATGCACAAACTCGTCAAGATCTGGTCAGCCGTTTGAATATTCATGTCAGAAGGCTACGTTCGGCGTTTTTTTTCGGACTTTAGTTTTTACCACTTTGTAACGGTTAGCGAGAAGACGAAAAGATACGCTCGCATTTTTCATGGTTTCGATAAAATTGAAATTCAACTGGAACTCACTCTCATTCCTGGTTTATTGTACGGAAATAGTGTAGGCCGAATATTGGTAGGAATCGTGAGATTTTTAGATCCTACTAACACTTGCACACATCCCGTATGACTCCGGTCATTCTCATAGTCGAGCAGCATTACGCCTCCGGCATCCCATATTCTGGATGTCCAAGGAATTTTGTGACCACGATGCATGTGTATAGGTAACAAGCCCGAAATATGTCAAATGAGGCCCGTTTTGCTCCTTTTGATCGACTTAATTAATGGCTTGTGTAGCATATTGATGAGGCCCTTCTGATTTTGGATTTGAGCTTGGATTTTCTTTTGCCCGAATACAACTTGTTGCGTGGCGCAAAAAGGAAAAATTGTCCCAAGATGGTTGTACAAGACATCTTCAGCGCTTTTTGATGCTTTCGTGTAAACTTTTGTAAAGTACACAAGAATTGGCCAGAATGCTGTTCATTTGATGATCACTGATCACTCCCTCTAGAGATTTTCTGCTGATAATTACAACAGGTCCCTGCCTCCGCTTGTGGTGATCGGCACGAATGATTTTGGTATTTTCATCTGCATTTCTCGGCATTTCGCAGGTTCAATGAGTTCTTAAACGACTTTTGAGATGTTAATTACTTGGACAATGGCAAATTCATCGATAACTGGCCACAAGAGATGAAAGGAGCAAATATTTTGAATTTATTCACGTTTATATTATTGTGAAATTTGGGAGTTTGGAATTCAGTTATTTGACTCCAATTGCTTATGGTTTCCGCTTGGAAATATTTAAAAATACTCGTAATGTATTTGTTTTTAATTTTATAGTTTTTGGATAGTTATCATTTTTTTAACGCACTTTTTAAAACTAATTTATTTAAGAGGATAAATCAAATCTACATATTTGCAGAAATAGTGAGGACAGAATCCAATAGAAGAAGTAGAAATAGTAAATTTAATTGCATCTCAATTATGGATCATTACAGTAGCAGACCCTTGCATTGCATTTTCCTCCTGTGCTTCCAAGAATTGCGCAGAAGACTCGGCATCCCCAGTTACTTACACCGAATGTACTGGCCAAAAAACTACATGGATCTAAAGAGAAATTATTAATGACACTTTACAAAAGATTACGAAGTCTTGAAGTGATACTCACTAAATTCAACAAACACAAAACTTTGTACATCAGAATCCTTTGCGTTTGTTGTAGCTTTTACAACATTTTCTGAAATATGATAAAGATTACAACAAAACCTTTTCGTTTTTCCGTCTTAATTACCAACAATATTTGCAATTTTCGTAGTATTTAATGGTTGAACATTTTCCAAGGTCTGATAACCAGAGCAGAGAACTACGAAAACGCAAAAGAGTGATGAAATCACCAGAGCTTTCATTGTTCTTAGTTTTCAGTATGCTTTTGAACTCTATAGATTTTCTTAGCTGTTTGCATTATATATACTATCGGCTTAGTAATTATTATCGTTTAAAAAATCATTAAATCTCCATTAACAGCAATTTTACAACTGATTTAAAGAAATTGGTTTATGAAAATTGTCCAGTTAAGATAAAATACTTTGGCAGAATTTTAGAAATCCCCGTAGATTTTTGTTCTGTTTTTTTTTTTTAAAAGATGGTTGGATGAAGTTATGATGGTTTCAAGAATTTGCTTCATTTCTACTTCTGGGATACTAAGGATGTGTTGGTCCAAAAATAAAATTACTCGTGTTGTATTGGTATATTGTTCCTATACATTCTAAAATTACAAAAATTTTTTACAGTGAAATTCATCCAATTGGAATTTTCTGATTGTAATCAAACTTTAACCACGTCGGTGTCCCAGCGGTGAAGTAAACGTCTGTAGATATTTGCTTCTATGGGCGCTGGTTCAATAGGCAATACTTGAAAAAAAAATTAGCACAAATATTACTTTTTCCAAGGTACTTAAAAACAGTTTTCAAGATTTTCTCAAGATATGTCTTTGGTGCTCGGATCCGCAACTGACATTCTCGACTCTTCTTCCTCCAAAAGAACATCTTAACCCCTTGTTCCTTGGTCCACTCGCCTACTGGAAAATGCACCCCATTCGCTTCAGCATCTGTCTATATTTTCGAAAGCCTTCCTGTTTGGAAGTCTGCATAGGGAAATTTTTCTTGATATATCCTCCTTGTCAACTGACTGTTTCGGCAATCCTCTCCATAAAAAAGATGCACATTCGTATACTCACCATTCGTAAACGACTACAAAACTTGTTATTATTTGGTATAAATAATTATGCTTAACATTTAAATTAGCTACCTTTACTCAAAACTTGCACTGTTTTAAACCAAACCAACTAATATTTTTAATGTTTTCCCAAATACTTAGCAAACTGAAAGAAAAGTATGGAAACACTGACATACAGACTCCAACAATTTCTTTAAAAAATCAGGGTTAAACTTACACTTTTGATCATATGAATTAGATACAGGAAATTACCTGCTGTATGGAAAGTTTTGCAGGTGCCTCTATGAGTTTGTTTTTGGATGAAAGAGGACATTGAGGTTATTAATAACGAGCAATAATTTGAGAATAATGAATAATATCTTCAAGGAATGCTGTTTGTATTAATTGTCCAATAAAGCAATAAAAATTAAAATCCATATTGTAACTCCGAAGTTATATGGAATTTTTCAACATGGATTGATTAACACCGTAGAAAACTTCATAGGGACATAACTCATTAAGAAAGCCTCCCAAGGAATCACATATCTGAAAGCACTTTGGTCTGAATCACCCTGTATATATGATGCTTTTACCAGAAGCCTTCTTCTCAACGTTTTTAATATTATTCCAGGATGCACTTTATATTCGACTTAATCAGTGATTACAATAACTTTTTAAGGGGACACACACACAGCACAACTTAGGCAGAAGGAAATTTTAGGGTACTGGAGATTGAGAATCTTATCCTGACAAATGTTGCAAGCAAGCCATAATTTTTGACATGGAATTTTTAGGAATTTTTAGTATGCAACATTCCAGTGGCTTTCACAAGCACAGTTCTCATCAGTAGAAGTGCTTCAACCACTTTCTGATATACAAGTCTCAGCCTCTTGTAAAAAATTTTCCTTGTACTATTTGCTCAGAAGGAAGTCAGTACCAGTAGCAATTGACAGTACATGATTGTGAATACGCGTCCTTCAAATGCTCTACATTCCAACTATCTTAATTCAATTTTGAGTAGACATAATACATCCACCCTACCAAATTTATTCGAAATTACTTTTGTCTGTAATAAATTAATGCGATGCTGGTAGTTAGTGGATTAAAAGACGTTATAATTTTTACGATATGTTTTTGATTTAGTAAATCTAATCCAATCCAGTCAAAAGTAAATTGTGGGTTTTTACGTTAAAACTCGTTAGTAATCTTTCTACGTATATTATTTCCTCTTATTTTGCACAGTGTTATCGACGCTTATAAGCGAAGTGGAGCACCTTTTTTGTGTTTAGCAATTTTATCTAAAGGTGGGAGTAGCGAGGATCAAAATGTGGTGATCCATTTAAGCATAAACAGGCAAGACTCATTGCTCTTTACTGCCTTGGGGGAAGAAATATGGTACCACAACAGAAAACCCGCTCGTCGCTAATTTATTGATGTT
Organism: Dasypogon diadema; assembly: GCA_006980735.1. Classification (NCBI taxonomy): domain Eukaryota; kingdom Metazoa; phylum Arthropoda; class Insecta; order Diptera; family Asilidae; genus Dasypogon; species Dasypogon diadema. Next base: position 22,785 of record QYTT01093421.1, read on the forward strand.
TTATTGATTTGCAGTAACTTTTATTTGTTCGTGTGATGTTTTTACCAGCACTCGCCTCACTTTGAACTATTCTCGCTAGAATGCATCTAGTGATAAATTTCATTGGTCTTCATGTAATTTAATGGTGCGTACTCATTTCTATGGGCTTAAAGTGGCCGACAAGACAGAGAATGCTATAATGAGCGAGTCGCGAAATGCTCAGCTAAAAGTCGTAAGACATTATGATGTGATCAAGCAAGAGGTTCCTCCTTAGGCTTGTCGGAGTATTCCAAGATGATCCTGCAATGACATGTCATTTCACATAAATGGGAGCACTACGAATCTTGTGTTATCGGAAAAATTTGCTTCAATTGAAACAATTAAAAGTAATTTGCGATTATTAGCGGAGATCAAGCCATCTTTGGAAAATGTTCGGCTTTGAGATTTGTTAATGGTTTAATAAATTTTCTAGTTAATTGCGCGAGTTTTTATAGAAAAGTATATCCTAGCACAAAAATAAGAAAAACCAATTTAAATGGATTTATGTGATTGGCGTTTAAGTTAGGAAGTTATTAGGTTCACGTTTTAATCGTCGAATAAATTTATTATATCATGATTTGTGATGATTCTTCTTGCAACTTCTATAAAATAATTACTTTCATTGTGGAGATACTGGAATTCCTGGATTATTGGAAATTATAAAATTAAATTTTCAATTTTCATGATATATTAAAACAATTATGTTTGTCAGCTGTAAAAAAGACAAAACTTTAGACGAAGAACTCGAAAAATTCGAAAATCTCATTAAAGTTACCAGTGCCGATAATTTGTGATAATATATAGATTTATATCATAATATGTATTCTAGCTATATTGTCAGCTTTTCAGGTATTATGACCAGCGAACAGAAATGTTATCATCAGAGATATTAGTTCAGTTGATACTCAGCTCTCAAACGATGCTGTATGTTCCGTTGATTAGAATTATATTTATAGAGCGCCAAATGTTGATGACCAAGTTGAGTACTTCAATTTTGTTATCACATATGTCTGTTTCTGAAGAATATGTTCCCGAGAGGTCATTTAACACTCGTTATCATGGTTTAACAATAGAGTTAAAGGCCTCCTTGATCCGAATTTCCTATCAAAACTAATTTGGGTATCACTCCAAAAGCGAGCAATGTGATAAATCTTAATCCTAATGATCTTAGTACCTATTTTGTCAATTCAATTTCTAGGAATCTTGGCTATGGTTCTATTGATAATATGCCCTTTCCCGATAGCAAACCTCAGCTTTTTTCCCTCAAAAATGTTACTTCTGTTGCAGTTATATTCGCCTTCAAACATCTCATGACAAACGCTATGGAGCTGCATACTTTTAATACAGCCATTATCAGATCGGCTTTTCCATTCTCAATGGAAACGCGCAAAAATTATTCCAATTGATAAAAACACGCAGCCTTCTGACCCTCAAGACTTTCGACCCATTAGTATTCTGGCCGTGCTCTCCAAAATCTTTGAGCGTGTTCTTTACATTGAAATCAAAGCATTTGTTGAGAATCATAACCTAATTGTTTGGCAATAATCTGGTTTTAGGCCCAAACATAGTACAGTGTCTGCCCTTCTATACCTCTACAATCTGCTGTTTCACAAGGTGCTATTCTTGGTCCCTTATTATTTGTCCTCTACATCAACGATATAGTCCATGTTCCTAGGTGTAGTTCTGTATGTTCCGGTGGAACATATGGCTCACAACATCTTTAAATTCAACCACTTTTCGCACAATTCTCTCATACATGAACAGGGTCAGGGTAATATCTGTCGAAATCGTTGGATTTCTCAGTTATACTTATTACGCTTTACTTAATAGATCATTCGCACATCTACAAAGCAGATAATAGACTTTTCGCGGTATATCCAAAAGTCACATTCAAGCTGCTTTTCAATCATGGGGACAGAATGTCAAACAGTCACACTGGGTTGGCCAACCTGACCTAAGGCAAGCGAAGAAGTTCATAAACTATTTTTTTATTTTGCTTTTCTTTGTTAATTTCTTATAGCTTTATGAATAAATAAATTGGATTTAGTTTGGAGTATTCATTTTATTTTGAATCGAAATATAAAACGACAAAAATCACAATGTTTTTGCTATAAAAAGGATTTTCAGAAAGGCCAATGTCAAAAAATATCCAAAATAAACAATTTTCATTTTTAAATTTCAATTCTCAAGAAACGCTAAGTTCCTCAGATTTGAATAACATGAACTAAATTTTGTTTATTTGGTTCATTAGAAAGGCAACAATCAATATTAAAATATGTGCAGCTAATAATTGGAATAAATCAAAAGGACCATTTTTGACATCAGACCTTCTTTAACACGTTCTCTACCACGTATACCGTTTTCGGCATACATCTCTCTTCCTTGAGAGCATCACGGGTAATTTGAACGTAGATGAGAGAGTTACTCTCAGTTACTAAAGTCTGGCAGTGAATGTGTTAACTCATACACAGATATATTACCAGCCAGGTTTAATCAACAGGTCTTTTGCATTCCTTATGAATTGCTCTTGGACTATAGCCAGATTATGAAGCAAACAGATAATCCATTCCATAAAAAGTAGAAGGTGGTGATATGCTGGCTGGTCACAAAAGGTTACAAGCACATAGAGAGTGTTAGCCTGCTGAATTTATTACAAAATACTTTCTTTATATGTATAAAATGTTTCCCCCTTCTGATTGACGTTAATTTTGTTTATTTCTCGTCGCTACTAACAAGAACAACAGAAAGTTTTATGCCATTTTTATGCAATTTTTGTACTCAGGGAAAAAGAGTTCGTTTATGTCGTATCAAAGTCAGTAATTAATACAAAGTTACATAAGATGCTCATAAGACGTTATAAGTGACGAAGAAAGAATAAAAGCAGGCAGAGTTTCCCTTATGTCAATGGGTTTCAGACACAACCACAAAACCCTGAGTACAAATGAAATTTGAAATAAAAAACCGTTCAAGATCGATGAAAGACAGAAGTCATCTACGGCCATGCGGCAAAGAACCACAAGAATCATTTGCAAGGTGCAAGAAGGTCAACTATTAAGGTGTATACAACCAGTTAATTATTGCGAGCTCCCGTACTGAGCAAATAAATTGATCTGTGGTTTATGCATTTATCACTTGAGGCTTTACACGCTACTGAATGCCCTGACTTTGTTTGCGCAAATGAAGAATGTTGACAGACTTATGACAGTGAAGTTTTTCCATCTTGATACCTTTCCGTACGCAAGGAAAAGAGATATGCTAATTGCCTAGAGAGGAACTTTTTGAAAGTTGTAAATTCCTTACTGGGTTTTCATGTGAATCAGAAATTTTTATGATATGGAGTTCCCACAAAAACTGACCAGACGGAATTTGATCTATTCTATTTATCAGGGCTACGCAAGAGATTAATTCATTCAGGAAGTGCTTGAGTAAAGATCTGACAAAATATCAATCAGAAACAATAAATCATAGAGCGACCCCCTGTGAGCATCAAGCGGGGGTACACAGAGACCAGAAATCGCCTAGATATTCATCATGAGAACTCAGCTGAAACGCAAACAAGCTGCATTTTATAGAGTAGGTACGCTGTCTGGTTGCGAATTCAGTGCTAAAATTAACCTGCTTATCAAATTCATTCTAAATGCAAAACCTATGGAAATCCAAGGAAACTAACCCTAGTATAGGTTTCTTTATTAAACGCACGTGAAAAAACAATGCTACAACTGAGCAACTCAGAAGAGCATTGTCCAAGCCAATCGCACTTGGTGTAATTTCTTTGTCTTCCAGACTTGTGAACGTGCTCAACAAAAGACTTCAGTGCAGACATTTTCAGTATTTTGCATAAACACTACCGAAACCCAGACTCACCTTCATAAAGTTCATTAACGATAGGAAGTGGCTACTGCTTTGTTTTTTTTAAATAGACCAACCGAAGGAATATTGGGAAACATTTTGTGCCGGCACAACCACCAATTGCAGCCAGGGTTTCTGTCTGTTTAAAGAAGTCCATTAGATTTTCCGCCTTATCTAGATCGGCGCATTCTTCCTTTGACTGAATCCGTGCATGTTGAGACACTGCAGTTTCAACGGAAACGACTTTTATTATTTTTTAGGTGCCCTATTACGCTGCACATGACATGGTAAATTTAACTTTGTAATTGATTCCAGGAATAATATTTATTAGCATTTTATCGCATTCTTATTCCAGCACTTAATTTCTTGATAGCTTGTAGAAAAGGCAGGCATCCATTCACCTGTCTGGAGAAGAGCACAAAAAGATTGAAATCGAAGCAGAATTCAAAACTTACGATTTAAACGTGGTTTCGACATGACAAAACCATTGCGAAGAAGGTCAATATATGCATGATGGATCCTAGTACAATAAAGTTGTTCAGGAGCAAATGTATTATATGTGTGATATGCAAATGTATTTTGTGACTGTATGATAAGGGTACATGCACTTTTTTGCCTTTTTTTATTTGACTTAGTGTTCACTAAGATTAGTTGCACTTATAAACATAGAACAACATTTTTCATGTTACCAATAATTTACAACTCGCTCTTGATAATTTTCAAATCTTTGTGAGTCATGTTACACTCGGCGGTTAGAATGCCTATACAAGATAGGAAAACATATGTTCGGCTATTTGTCAATAAATTTGTAATAAGAGCAATTGACGGAGAGATTTCACTGCGAATGTTATTTAATTTTATGTGTCTCAGACAAAAATAAATTTCCTAGTCAAATAATTGGCCAGAGAGCAATACTTCACAGTTCCGGGGATTAGTGGCCAGCTCATTGACACAAATTACGATTATAGACCAGGTAACGAAAACGTAATACGAGATTCTAGGCTGGGTTTATATGGGCAAAAATGGACAGCTGAGTAAGTTCTCCTACGGCTCAGTGGTGTCGACCATAGATCACTAGCTTAGTCTGGGCTCCAAATTACATTTGACTCCATAATTTTTACAGGGGTATTTAAGTGATATTTTCCTTTGCAAGATATATACCTACGCTTGAAAGCGCATTTGATTTTTGAACAACTTTTCAATTGCTTCAGGTTCACTTACTCTATTTTATTTATTATTGTATAATTGAACTTAATTCAAGCGTAAAACAGAATATTGGTATTAAGCTGGTGGACTGATTTAATTCCGGATAATTTCATTTGAAAATTAGCTTGATTAAAATTAATGACTTCCTCACTATTTTACAAATATTGGGAATTAGGTTTAACTATTAAAATGTTTGAATTTTACAATAAACCACTTTTTATTTTCTATTTTATAATTCTTTGAGGTATTAACAACTTTTCCCACTGCAATTATTGACCAATAAAAGAAATTCTTGTGTTGTGTTCAGAACCTGTGCGTAGTCGTTTGTTGCCGATTACTGTCGGAGTTGTGCCACAATTTTCAATAATGTCAGACATTATTATATTTCCAAAAAAGTAAATCCCATTAAAATATATCAATCATATACCCTGTGAGAATTGGTGGTAGTAGAAAATATTACTTGTCGTTAAAGGTTAGTAAAAGAAAAATCTGCATTCACATTTAGGCGTATTCATGCTTTGATGTATTCTGTATCAAATGGCATCTTATTGTGTTTCACAGGGCGTGCAAAAAAATGTTACAATGTGAACAAAGTACATACTCAAAAATATTTTAAATCGTTTAGGGTGGTTTTCACTCCTTTAAAGCGTTTTTCCGCAGATATTAAAAAAAATACGTGTCGTTTAGTTTTTCGAGTAAACATTTGTGAAAATGAAAAGAATCGGAGGGGACACCTAAATAATATTCCTTGTTAGTCACCCTACTATGGCGTCCCTGCGACCAACGAAGGTCTTTTCGACATCATCGAGCCACCGTGTGTGGAGCTTTCCACGTTTTCGTTTATTCTTGTTGGTTTCCTTCTAGGACAACATTAAGTATCTTGCGATTACTCTTTCTGGGCACGTCATCGAACTATCTATATCTGCTAAATTTTATGAAATTAACAATATTGAATTAGGTCAAGAAAGTTCATCACTAATCTTTTGCCATTATTCACCACCCCTGTCTGAAATTTTACAGTAACTGTTTTTACCTTCTCTGAGAATGTCCAATTTCTTTAATTTTCACACCAAAACTTCAAAAATTTTAATAGAATAGGATAGAAAATTACACATTTATTTCTTTATAATTTTTACATTATTATATATTATTACTTTTCATTATTAAAAAACATCGTAATTATCGTTTTGTGCCATTTTTCGATAGGTTTTTGTATCTTTTCTACATGTATTGTTTTTAAGTGACTTTGTAACTTTTCTATGTATGTTTTGTG
>QYTT01093421.1:44053-57831 GCA_006980735.1 Dasypogon diadema
TTTTACGCACGCAAGTATGAGGTAAACACAGAGTTTGTGCCATTTTTGAGGTGACAATGCTCACTCCAAGTTTTTCTCATCTCAGTGTATTTTAGCAATAGCACTTTACTAAATACTGCTAACAAAAAAACTTCATTTAACATGGATATCTTTAACATGTACATTTGCCAAATAAAACAAATTCCAGTCGTAATGCTGGAACAAGTGGTTCAAAATTGGACCTATAGAATGGATCACCTAGAGCCAACATTTGAATGAAATAATCTTAAAAAAATAAATGATATCGGCTGTTCTTTCGGTTCATAATAAAGTTTTCACCATCACATTCAGTTTTATGTGTTTTATTTCAAAATATTTTCCTCAGCCTCACGATGAATCACCCTATGTTTCCAGCGAAACCAGAGCTTTATTATAGAATGTATGTACTTCGTGATGCAAAATCGGAAGTTTTAGGCTGTACACAAAAACGTAACGCCATAAAATGTTTGATAAACCTCCCTCCAGAACCACATTTTTTTGTGAGGACAGACCTCAGCAGTTGCGTTAGCTAACGAAACACAACAACTATGTAGACTCCTTTTACAGCCCAACACGACAATACCAAAATAGAATAGATGCTATTATTACTAAACGAAGTCTCAAAATCTATCAACAGTGAATTCACGTTGAAGAGCATCAAAAGAGCACTGAAGATTTTTTACGTGCTCAAATAATAAAATTAGAAGAGGAAATTTACTGCACTCGTTAAAAATGAAACAATGAGAGTTCAATGGATAACTCGGTGAATCATGGTTCATGAGGTCCAGGATTTTAAACCCTAAGGTTAACGTTACGTCATTAGGTGTTGGAACAATCCTACGGTGCAGAACTCAAACTATAAGCAGTAAGTCAAGTACAGTAAACCCTCGTATAACGCGGTACTCTCATAACGCGGAGCAAAACTTGCGACAACCGTCCTATAACGCGGTACTCTTATAACGCAGTTCCTATATGCATAGTACCTTTTTCGTCCTTTTCGGTCTTGAAAAGGATCTGCCTATATTGAGACTCAGGAGCCAGGACTTCTTACTTAACAAATTGTCCTTTTTCGAATAGAAACTTTTTCGTCTCTTTGTCCTGAAAAGGATCTTCCTCCTCTTGGAGGCGAAAAGTGATTGTATTTTCGAGCTCCTGACTTTGAGGATATGCATTTCCATTAACCTTTTTAAACCGTATTGATCTCATTAAAGTCACTTTTAGTTTGCTATGTCTGTTTTTATAATCTGAATTGACGCGGTACGAATTAATCGCGTTATAGGAGGATTGACGGTATTTGTCAAGAAAGAGATAAATTCTTCATCTACTTGGAGAAAGAAAAAGACGGTTAAACCAGTCACTATTATTATAAATATTGTAGGGTCTTATGATTAAAAATAAATTTGATTTACTTCAACGAACTGTGATTGCTGTGGCTCGTTATTGTTTGATAGATTACGAATGCACGACTTGATATTCAAGTTTTTCAAAAATAAATACGTTTGCTTTGTGAAAGGTTTCAATACGTGAATTAGCAAACTGGGAAGCGGAAATGGTTAAAACAAATTTTGTATGCCCTTCTCTTTCGGTTAATGAAAAGTAAATTATTGAAAGAAATTTAATTGTATCATGAGTCCATGAAATTGCACAACAGTAACGGGAGAATTTCCCTATCCAGAAAATGGTTCAGATAGTTTTAATCACTGAAACAATTAAACCATCATTTTTAGCAGTCATGAAAGTCACTCAAGTGAAGAAGAACACATCAACTAACATTGGTAGCAAAAACAGCAACAGACCAACCAAGAATTAAAGAAAATGAAAAAAAGATGAGACCCTGCTAAGGTGACTCTCTTCAATAGATAGGAGACATCCTCAAATTACATGGAACACCTCCCAAAAGACATCGATCATAAGATGAGGCTGGGCAAAAAACGAAGAGAGAAATCAGCAGCAGTCTCTACTTGAAGTGATTCCCTGCTTTCGTCATGAGGCCGTGATGCCGGTTACTTTCTTAAGACGAGCAACATCTTAGCATTAGCATTAGCGCTTGAAGAAGAGAACTAGAGCGTATAGAACATCTGTCGCTTCGATTCTGCTCTTGGAGTAGGAAGAAAATTACTTTTCAAGAAGGCCAAGAAGATCTCGGGAATCAAGAAGTACGCGGCCAAGCATTGAACCGTACAGAACAGAAATGGGGCGGTGGCAACTGGCGATAATTATCTCCTCCGTTCTTCGTTTTCTGCTTCGACAGTAAACTCTGTGATACGAAGTTCTTAGACGGATTTACTTGCACTCTTCATCTTGGGGTCGGGTTGTCCTTACATGTGTACGTACCATAATCATACGCTTGTAATCAACTACTGGAAATAATTTCTTCTTTGCCGCTTCAAGTCAGATCTGCCTGCCTTTGGGTTGGTCGATCGAAGACGGGTCGCTTGATATCAACCTGTACACTGCCTGTTGGCTACCTTTACCTTAGTCCCAGGTACAACCACTCACTTGATCCTCACCTTTTTTGCTGTTTGTCTTCCGTTGTGGTTCCTGCATTATATGCAAAAATTGTGTTCGCCAGTGTTGTGACAACCATTTTACAAAAGAAGACGATATGAAAGACAAATCCAGCAACAACAAAGGCGCGGAGGCGATTAAACCCTCACCAGTTAACTGGAGCTACTCCGGCGTAAATATGGGATGTGATGTCTGGACTCTGGCTCTTGTTAAATTTTCGTATTTTGTCAAGTCCCGGGAAGCAGGTCATCAAATTTCAATATGGTTTCGATTAAAGGAGGGTATTAAATTTTTGTCACCTCTAGCTCTACAGGAGTCTATTACCGAGAATTACTGGCTGAGATCCTGCGGTGTGGTCACATTGCGCCATTTTTGATAAGGTAGCCAGCCATCTTCAACTTTGGGGTTGGCGACAGAGGTTCCTCGATGGTATGCGAGCATATGCAGATCCAGATGCCGGTTTTGTCTTTTTGTTTTTGTTTTGTTTAACTCCAAAAAATTTGCACCTCTTCTCCCTGGGTATCAAAAATTCAATTGCCGACGGGATTTTTGTGAGAAACTTTTCATAAGAATGAGTCCCCCGCTGAGAGAAGAAGAGTGTTATTTTATACGTCCTGTCCGTTTTCAGGAAAATGATGTACATCCTGTCCGACTTCTGGATGTTGGCATGCTACAGAGTGAAATTGTTAACGATTTGTTTTCGGGTTTTGCGCCATTCACGACTTTTTATCAATTGCCATGCCAAAATATTAACATAGCGGGTGGTAACAGATCTTACTCCATTTCTTTAATATTTTAGACATATTTCTCTTGTAAGTTACATTATACTTCCTGGTGGAAATAATATTGCCGTCTGTTTGCATTCTTTAAGGTAATGTTGCAATTTGGGAACATTTATTGTCCACTCAGGTTAGTAAAATTATTTTCCTTTTCTTCCATAGTTTACCTTTTGTAAATGCTGAACTTGTTGCCATCATGTCTACACATGCAAGCTCAAAATTACAGAACTCATTTCAGTGATTGTGATGAAAATGCCCAATGGAGTACTCAAGTAGTGTACTTTTGTCACAATTGTATTTATCAGAGGGGCATTAAGGCGCTTTCAAATTTTACATATAAACAGAAATCATTATACCTGAATTTAGGCAAACACTTTGGAAAAACTTTACAGGGAATTAACGTACACATCAATTTTTTTTATTGACATTACTAAAATATTTAATTTAAAATAAAAGGTTTAGATATAAAATAATTAAAAAAATAAATCAGGACTTTTATTCTGCGTTAAAAATACAACATCAAATATGAAAATACAAAAGAAAAATAAAAGTTTTTAAGTATAACAGAGGTTGTGAAGTTCCAGAAAACTATTAAAGAATATAAATTAAAATATTACTTTGAAAAAATTGGATTTTGTTTGGGACAAATTCCCACAAATCCCATTTTATATATAATGTAAAGTGGTAGCTCATGGGCTACCATGTGGCACCCGGTAAGAAATTGACAATGCACCAATGTGATTCACATTAAAAATTATTAATACTGACGAGTCATTACCGTAGATGAGGAAAGCAATTAAAATAGTATAGAAGGGGATTAATATGGGTACTTTAAACAAGCTGAAGAGATTAAGAAAAGAAACACTACTGATATTACACTTCGAGAATAAAAAAGTTCTTAGGTTTGGCGAGGAATATGCGCTTCAATCATAGTAGGAGAGACTGGGACAAAAATTAACAGGGATAAATTTTAACAAGCAGTTTCCTGACAGACTGTAATTCTGTAAAGAAAAGACAGAGACTTAGCCAAGCAACGCGACCTCTGTCATGCTTCCTTCTTTAATTGTGTGGAGAAAAAAGGGCTCCCGTTGATGCTTTGGTAGTTCCCATTCCTAAAAAGTCCATTGTGGCGGCACCAACTGATCTTCGGCCTATTAGTCTTCTATGCTTTTTGGCTACTATACATGCAGGCCATTAATCTGAAAATTCGCTGTTATCCGCCTGGTAGTCAGGTTTTCGACCATCACATAGTTGTGAGACCGCACTACTGAAAATGAAAATGAATGACCCATGAATAATGGCTTCCTAACAGTCCTTGTGTTGCTTGACTTTAAGAAGGCGTTCGATTCCATTAAACACTTGAAGCTCCTATGCAATTTTCTTTTTCCTCATCAGCTGTTAGACTGATTGAAAGCTTTCTATACGAGCGTGGCCAATCTGTAAAAGTAAAAGACATCGCATCGGACCAGATACCCCTTCCTGGAGAGCCCCAGGGGTCCATTCTTGGTCCACTCCTCTTCTCTCCACATACATAAATGATCTCCTCGGGCGCCGATGACGTACAGATTTACCTCAGCTGGCCAGTCGGAATGATGGAGGATTGTGAGGGTCGCCGTAAATGATGACTTCCATTGCATCCAGGAAGTACAGAATGACCTTATTCTCAATTCCAATAAATGTATATACAGAAAAGTTCTAAATTCTGAAAACCTATCTCCAATATTGTTGAATAATGCCATGATCCTGTACACATGAGCAGTAAAAAGTTTAGTCATAGAGCTCAATGCTGAATTCACTTGCTATACATAGCACACTATATCCGATCCACTTGCGGCAAAGTTTATGGTGGTCTCAGAGAATTATGAGTCAGTTCTAGTCTATTCTTACTCAATATTCGTAAGAAACTTGTTGAAGCTCTTATAAATCCACATTTTACATTTGGTTTCTGCATCTTGATTCAGAATGCCGAAGGAAATTTTTTCTATTTCTCTCACATTTTTCATTTTTCTCTGGACCCAATTCTGAAGTCGACGAAGTCGCGGGCAAAAGCTAGTATTTTAGCTATAAAGCAGAAAAGATTCCAGAATGCTTGAAGCGGAATGGATTCGTTAGCCAAATTCCTGGAAGATAAGCTAAGACAATTCGATGCCCAAAAGCAACTAGTCTCAGTAGAGGGATTTCTTTATTGCTAATGTAAATATATTTTCCGACAAATAAATATTGATAAAAGCTTTATAAGAATTTGGAACGTAGAGAAATCTGCATTATAATGGGTCAAAAACCAGAGAAAATTGTTGCAGAGAGGAGCTCAAAGCATATTGAAGCATCAATATGTTCCAAGAGGGGAGGGTGGGGGGAATAATCACAAGAAATATTCGCAATAGGAAATTCTGTTCCATGTTTTCGTCTCTCCGCGAATTTGATATACCGACTTGCTCATTAACAACAGGTTACCAGAATCTATAGTATTCGGAAATTCCGGTTAAATGACACACAATAATCAATAGAATATCTGGACCATTTCGTTCTTTACATCAATGCCGAAGTGGTTAATAAGGCTAAGAAAAACAAATTCGTTTTGCTATTATTTTGCTCACGTTGTTCTCAGCTTGACGGCCCATTGAAAATTTATATACAGAAAAACCGGACAAACTGGATGGCTAGTAATCCAAGAAAACTCATAAGTATTATTGCTTCCGGAATAAAACCCTGTAACTACTACAAATGCATTTAAAAAACGCAGTATGTGTTCTTCTATAACGAATCCTAACAGTTCTCGAGACAACGGCACTTAAAGGCTTTTTTGGCGGAAGGGGGGAATGAATCGGGCACCTAGGGGGACTAGCCCCCGTGTGCAATCGAGGAGTGAGAACCTCCTCCTCTTCGCTCTGTAGTATAACTCCGGAAATATTGCCCACTTAAAGGCCCTTCCTCATTTATGGTAGTAGTAAGCGTTCAGCCTCCTTATCACTCTTAATTTAAGAACCATTAAACCCTAAATTGAAAAAAAGTGCAAAAGTTTTTCTTCTTTACATAAATTTCATTGTTTTTTTTCCGCTAAAATGCACCATTAACTGATCCCTCTTATAAGTGATTTAGAATCTACAGAAATGCCCTCACATTTAACTTGAGACATTTACCCAGCTAGCTGCATCCGTTTTTATATTAAACTTCATTTCTATTTGTCAAAAGAAAAAGGTCTTCAATGTTATTGGCAACGAATTGTTTTTCTGGAGCATTAAAGTAATGTTACGATTTTTCGCGCTTTTATTAATTCTTCGATGAGAAACATTCCACTGGAATTTCTAGTATCGTGCTCACTTTTATAATCAATTAGATATGGCCGCGAAATTCGCAATCCTCTTTTAAATAGAGCGATCATTATAGACGATCGTTTTCTAGTTACGATCGATGGGCATTCGAATAAAACATATATCGGTGCCTCCTAAGCTTAATCCTCTGTTTACACCGCCCCTTCCCTCTTCTTTTACAAACTAAGGTTGTGCTTAACACAATCAGGTATGCTTCGAGTACTGGCTATACATATTCTAAAAAATAATGTCTTTTAACATATGAAGGAGTAGAAAGAAAAATAGATAGGTGGATTGATCGAATTATTCACTTAGAAATTTTTGTAATTACTCCAAATTGCAATTTGAAATTTGCAATTTCACTTAGAAATTTTTGTCATTACTCCAATTATATAATCTAAGACTAGACAACTTGTGTTAAAAAAGGATTGCAAGGAATGAAGTGTACACATCGCAAACGCCAACAAAGAATTGATATGATAACGTTATGAGCTCTATTGACATAGGAAATTGCTTAGTGAGTTTCCTGGTATTGTAAACCAGCAAATTAATTTATACTCCAATAAATATGATGAATGTGTTGTGAACTCTCCTCTGATTTTCTTGATATGTTATAGAAACCAGAAGTATTATTTTATCGTAGTAAAAGTATCTCTTTAATCTGTTAAAGGGGTATGACGAAATATTTCGGAAGACTACTTTAATGGGCATGACGATATTTTTCATAATGGAAATTAACCGTAATATGTTGAACGCATTACGTTTTATGTAGGTCTTATCTATTTAATCCTATCGTGGTTATTGTGAGGGAATAATACGATCGCCTTTTCCGTTTTTATCTCAATCTGTAAGTCCAGATTGAACAAAAAGATTGTCTTTTTTATTTTCAGAAATTTATAGATAACAATTTTGTAGGACCTACAGTGGAACAAACAAACAAGTACGCCGGACAGTTTTTTGTTTTTCTTAAATCCTTTCTTGAAACCGCATTCAAGATGTCTCTCATGGGTTGACACCGATATTAAAACCGGAAGTTATCGTTGACTACAACAAAAACATGAAAGGAGTTGATCTTGCTGACGCACAAATGAAAGCTTATGAAATCGCTAGAAATCAATTAAAAAAATATTACTATAAGAGTTTTTTACATACACTGGACATGGTGTGTTTGAATGCCCATCTCTTATAGAAGAAAGATGGTGGTTACCTCGATAAGCTCCATTTTCTCATCGAAATTATCGAAAAATATGGAGATGGATCGCAGTCGTGATCTACTACCATTTAAACTTATTGAGAGACATTTAGCGGATTACATACCATTCGACTCTTCAAGAGTAACCAGGAGATGCAAATTGGTGTCAGTGAATAACGAAAACGCATACACAAAATATCCATAAACAAAACTTCGACGCATCAGGCTTGTGAAAAGGAATGAAGCATTTGTGCAATATGTATATTGTGGTAGACCATTTCTGGTGTTTTTTGTATTATACTACTGAAAAGTAGGACCTTTTTTCTGGAAGATGCTTTCCTATATTGGTGAATAGTCTGGCATTGTACACGTTCGGCCAGCCATCAGGATGATTCCTTTTCAATGCTTCCCCAGTTTGAGCAACAGGACCTTGCTTAAGTCGGTCAGAGAAATTTCCCATCAACTGGAATCTAAGGATGGAGCAAAACTGCAGCTGGCTAAGAAGCTTTCGACTAATGGTTGCTTCTACCTCCATTTTGTATAGTATAAAGCTGTTAACAATACAGGCATCTAAATCGTAACAAAATAGTTTCATCCATCACCTCCTTGACTTCCAGGAGCCACTATATTCAGAGTGTAATTAATCAAAACGATCCACTACGGGCAAATATCTTGAAGGACGAAAAAGTTTTTTGACAATGTCATTCAGATGTTCAAATTTTCAAATTATAAACGGTCGAAATTTTTTTCATTTCTTTTTCGCATTTGATTGCTGTCATTCAAATATAGAAACTTTAGATTGTTCAAAAATCATTTCAAGGACATTACTTTTGCAATTTCACTTAGAAATTTTTGTCATTACTCCAATTATATAATCTAAGACTAGACAACTTGTGGAAACCCATAATTATTTATTTATTTATTCGTTTAAGTCTACCGATTTACAAATCTTACAGACTGAGAAAATATTTAACACACATTTTGTAATAATTTTAACAATTCATATACAAAAATTTAAATGGAAAGAGAAGAACAAATATTTATAGTCTAGTAATTAATGCAAACATGATATTTTTAAATCATTTCTAGGCATATCAAATTCGAAAAAACCTCAATGTTTGCTGAATAGACTGATAGAATGATTTATTAATTCAAAGCTATCATAATTTGTTCTACATAATGGGCGAGATTAAAAAAGCTGGGCAATTTATATGAGAGGTAAGAACATCTTTAATGAATAGGACTCGAGATCAAATCGCCTCTGTTCTAATTTCTGTAAGCCAAGCAACAAACATCTGTTTTCATATGATGGAAGACCACTCGCGATTTTTAAGGAGTCAAAATTTTGTAACAAAAATCGGGTTAAATATCTTTGTACCGATTCAATTCTTTTGATGTGAAAAAAATAATGGGGAGACCATATAGTTGAAGCATATTCCAAAGTAGATCTGACCATCAAGATGTATTACAGTTTTAAGGTGTAAGGATTGCGAAAATCTTTAGTGTTTCGTTTAATAAAGCCTAAAAATTTGAATGCTTTATTTACTATGAAGTCAATGTGCTTTGAAAAAGTAAGTTTGTCATCAATAATCAATCCTAAATCTTTAAATTCGCACACTCAATATTGTAATCTCATATTATGGAGTTTTTACGTCTATGGTTTGTCATCACATTGCATTTTGATATGTTAAGCAACAGGCAATTAGATAAACACCACTGATGTAACTTGTCGGGATCAGCTTGGAGTGATTGGCAGCAGAATATAGAAAGTATTGTAGTATAAAGTTTGAGGTCATCTGCATATAAAAGGCATTTGACAAAAGGAAAAAATTGACACTATGTCATTATGAAAAGCAATGGGCCAAGGTGACTGCCTTGAGGAACAGATAGCACACGTTTTTTTAGAGAGTGTATCACCAATCTTTACGAACTGTGTGCGATTGCATTTGTAACAATTAATCCAACTTAGAAAAGAGCTTCCAACGCCAAGAGCCTTAAGTTTATTTATTAAAATAGGAATCACGTTTCTATCAAAGGCTTTTGAAAAATCTGTCAAAATCACATCAATATATGCTCCATTGTCTAAAGCACTTGTGCAGAAATTAGAAAATAAGACCAAGTTGGAAGTTGTGGATCTGCCAACAAGAAATCCATGTTGTTCAGAAGCAATTAAATTTATTACTTTTGATGAAATATATGATGAAACTAATGAGTCCAGTAATTTGAGAATAGAATTCATTATGGGAACTCCTCTGTAATTTTCAACAGAACCTTTCGAGCCTGCTTTAAAAATCAGTGAGATGTAACTAACCTTCCATTTGCCAAGGAAGACACCTGAACTAAGGGAAATATTAAAAAGCATCGTTAGAGGAGATGTTAAAGAGTTGCAACAGTGTTTAAAAAGGATGTTAGAAAAGCCTTCTGAATCAGCTTATCCAACCGTGCAATGGCAGTCTTAACTTTGTTTTCGGTGAATGATAGATCCGAAATATCTTGTAGCTACAAGTAAAATCTGTAGCCTCTTTGTACAGCTATAAGGACACCTCCGCCACGACATAAACCAATAGAAAGTATATTTGCGTTCGTGAAGCATTTCAGCTGGTAAGAAGTTCGAATTAAGCCATGTTTCAGTTAAAACAATTATATCATAGTCACTTTCAAGAACAGAGAGATAAAAGCCTGACAATTTGGTACGCATGCCACGAATATTTTGGTAATATAATATTAGGATGTCCTTCGTGGAATTAGTGAAAGTTATGATTATGCCAAAAAAAGCTTTGAACTCTTCTACAGTTAAATTTAATTGATTATAGCGCTGTGTGGCATAGAGATTTGATTGCACGACTATATGTGGGTAACTTTTATCTACTTCAATACATTCCGGCATGCCCAAAGGCTCCTCAAAATTAAAATTTTCAAAATGTTGCATGTTAGACCCATCAGCAGACCAAATAAAGGATTAATAATCCTTCGGAGCAACTGCATCTTCCCCATTAACTTCTCCCGGAAGCAAATATTGGGGTTCTTCCGGGATGGTATTAACAAATGCATCGTCCTCACCTTCGTAGTCGTTGCCGTTAGAGGGAAATGAAGTTGATGTGGAAGTTGATGGCCTAGATTTTGAAAGATCATCTTCTGCACCATCGTCACCTTCGCTTTTCGAGTTCTCAGTCATTTCATTCTTGATAGAATTAAGACCAAAAGGGTTAAAATTCACTCTATACCTAAAACATTATTTGAAACACATTTCTAAAAAAATGGCAAGTTTTCTTGGTCTCGAATCTGTCGAATACTTCCATCGCGAGAAAAATAAAATATTAAAAAAAATTAGATATATATTCTTAAATTAATTTGAGCAAAAATATCCCAGGGGAATCTAATTAATTTTCTTCGATTTATATCTATCTGATTGAGATATTTTCATTTATCGCTGTGGGTGTAGAACACAGGGAGGGTAGGCATCTCTCCTGTTCCACAAATCATATATGCTTTTAAATGTACCGGTAAATTGAGAGATTATTTTCTATTGTGTAGCAAATAGCAGTACGCCCCAAAGGCATTAAGAAACTCTAACCAATATCGGCCGGTAAGCATCTCATATGCATATGTATATACTTTGAGACTTTCAGTGCCAGTGCCGGCAAACGCATTTTTTCCAAGAAAGTTTCCTCTTGCATCTTGAGTTGCCTAACAGGACCGATGTCCACCGAGAGTTGAAGAAGTCATCAGTGGGGTCGATCAAACAATTCATTAGATGTGCGCACACAAGCTATTGTAAATCTCATGAATTATTGGCACTAGTTCAGCATTCAGTTATCTGCCTGAAGGCCGGCTAACACCATTAAATTCCCATACAGAGATTCCAATGGATTTCATCGCTCACCTTAAGAATTTCGATGCACCAGAGGCAGGGAGCGGCTATTTAGCATCTAAGAAGAAGATCAGTGGATGGAATAGATCAAATGATGTCATTTCCTACATAAATGGATTCAAGGTGTGCATTTTTTGCACTTGAAGCGGAACAAGAATGGAGAAGCTAACTACGATAGGTTGTGGCGTGATTCAATGCAAAATTCTTTAAGGGTACTGCGCACTTACATACGTGGCGTGGATCAAACTGTAAAAATGATCGCGGCGTTATGTTACCTACTGAAAGGGCGGAGCAAGCTCTTGACATTTACCTGCGGAGGGGAACAGTTAGTTGATGGAATATTATCAAAGTATCTCATACTTCAAGAGAAATTTAAAGTGTGGCTGTGGCTTGCTTTTCTTGTTTGGTTTGGTGCTTCCACTTCTTTCACGTGCTGCTGTGGCGATTCTGCGCTCCAGATGACTGCATTCTGCATGCAGGAAGATAAGCCGATCAGTGGGCAAGTGAACTGAATAAACGACTGCACAACCTGGCTAAATGATGGGTTGGGGCTCTCTCCCGAGGCCTATTTTACATACAAGCGGAGATGTTCGTCATTCTCCACATTTGACATTGTGGATTGATCGCTTGATAGCAATTAAATAGAGATCTTGCCTCAAACCAATCTATCTGGTAATCTGCGATTAGCGCAGCATGCCATAACCGCCGTTTTATTTATAAAGTGGATAGTAGCAGCCATCCTGACAACTATGCAAAATACGACCTTCTTGATTGGTCTCTCTCTGCTGATTACAAGATCTGGGATGAGGTAGAGCTAGGCGTACACGCGCAGCCATTGGACACGGTAACTATTTTATAGCAAATTTATTCATAATTTCCAACGGATGTGCTGAATCCAGTCTTTCAGTTATCTGCAAACGGTAGTTAATGCAAGTATGAAAAATGGTCGTGTCAGAAGCCATTTTGAACCCTCCGCGTCGTTTCTTTTATAACCGGCAACTTTATACTATTTTCCACGAAAATAATGTCAGTAATCACCACCAGCACAGTGCGGTTGACATGGATACTGCACCTGTATCTTGTTTTCAACATTTATCATATATCGCTCTCTTCAGGAACGTACCGATCAAATCCATCATTATCTTCATTATTGTTATTACGTTGATGTTTATCCGGCCAGATAATGTACAACTTCCAAGTAAGGTTAAGATCAGCAGTATTTTGCAGATTCTGCGGCCCTCTAGGCTAAGAGAGGCTATGTCAAGTCGCTTGTTATCCAACTGTATCGCGGCTTGCTATCGGTTTGCTCCTTTTCCATTATATTCAGAGCGCTTGTTTCAATGTTATAAAGTTTTGGAATAATTTAGTTATTTTATCGTTTTGGTGTGAAACATGCAGTGTGGGTTTATCGTGGAATTAAAGCCGGCAGATGTTGGTAGATACCTTTAATTATTCAGATAGATGTAGGTGCAGCTTGTCTTGACTACTGAAAGGGTTAGGCGACAGTTGGGTATTTCTAAATTAAAAACATCAAAAAAGAATAAATTCTTAAGAGAAGAGAAAGAAAAAAAATTCCCACTACGGTGATATTCGCTGTGGGACGAACTACTTTCTAAAAACTTCAAGAAATGAATTTACTTACAACAGTGGACATAACATAGAAACACATAGTTCTTCGGACGCATCATTAAAGGCCCTTGCAGCAACGATATACATATGAATTGTGGAAAACGGAGTTAGGAAAATCGAACTGTGCAGCGCCGTTCTTTTGACGAAACTTATGACTTATAGTAACGAACATACCAAACAGCAAATTATATATATATATATATTTCATTGCTCACAAAACTATGCAGAGTTATAGAGTTAAAATTTAATAAGAAATAATATTAAAAAAAGTTATATTGTGTTTCCCTTCCAGCCAAGGCGCACTTCTTAGCAAGGAGCCAAGAAACATTTATTCATCTCCGCATAAAGCGTTCACAAATTTAAAAGAAATGCGTTAAGATTGGGCTCCCCGACAAGCATACAAAACAAATACCTGTTAATAGTGTTAAACCAATTAGAAGGACCATAGTGGTTGTTAGTGAATTAAGAAT
>QYTT01093421.1:64352-92291 GCA_006980735.1 Dasypogon diadema
GAACTGATGCGGATCAGTGTTGCTATTATAAAATTTCAAGAAAAGCTCGATGAAACTCCATATAAAAAAAGTGGCTGAAATACGGAACCGGGAGCTTTCTTTGTATAATTAATATATAGATTACGTTTTGCGATTTTATCATATCTTTATTGACTTGTTTCAGCCAGCATTCAAAAATTTCACTTGTCGTCCAAGCTATTATTATTATTATTATTGCGCTAATTAACAGGTAAATTGCTGACATTATTCGATTTAATAGCTCTAGAAATTTCCGATTTTCCAATTACTAAGGGAGTTAATTTTTCTCCTCTTATAACTATACTTTTATCTGGTAAAGGCTTATAAAATAGCCCACACTCATCAGCGTTAAAACCATTTCGTATATCATAACTTTTGATAAATTTATTGAATTTTGCATTAGAATTGTTCACCAATTTCTGCGAAACTTTATTGGGGTTCCCAGAAAGGACTTTGTGCGAAATTTGTTTCTTTAGTTCGAATTTCTCTAACTATCTATTGGATGCCTTAAAATCTTGTATGCCAAACTTTGAAGTAAAATTTAAAGTAGCCTCTTGTATTATAGGACCTGACATTCTGGCATTAGTTGCTCTCGTTTTCTTGAACCAAGTTAAAGTTGCTTTGTTAACTTTCGAAAAAAGTTCTTGTTAGTGTGTTGCATTAAAGCATTGTACTCAATTTTTTGTCTTTTTGTTACTTTTATTAACTGTTGTCTTGCTTATTTTAAATTTTCCACAACTTTTCTTTCCGAATTTGCTGTAAAGAACTCTAAGGCCGATCGTACACCAAATCTGTATATGCAGTAAAGCTACGCACCACTTGAGGCATTTAAAGACGCTCTCACAACAAAGGCATTTTACCACGTAGTTTTCTCGCGAAAGCTTTTATGCTAATTATGGCAACGTGTCAACTGCAAACAAATTTCTCTCAAAGGAATCCACATGATTAGCGCTGAGTTACATGTGAGCTACGGCAAAACCCTCGGAATTATACAACCCATGAAGTAAGGTTTTGCACTTACACAAGAACTGTCTTTAAGATTGGAATGTGTCCAAACATAAAAAACTGGTCATATGTTAGTGTTCAAGGCCAGTTCATGGCTTGTAGTTTCGAAGCTTGTAGTAAACAAGCATTGCTTTCCCATTTCCCACGAAATTGAGTACTAAGAATTACATTTCCAAATTGAGTTGAAAAATGGAAAACAGAGCCGAAATTCTGAGTTTTAACTATAGTGTGCCAGGGGAAATGTTTGGTTTTCTGTTTTAGTAGCAAAACATTTCCATTTTTCTTAGTCTGACAGGAAAGTATGAGCTTGACGCCCTTATCTAGATGCCTCGGTTCATTCCAAAAATCTATTCATGTATTTGTCACATATTCATCCTTAACAAAGTTTCTTAATAATATTCATAAATGTTGTCTCTAGTGTAGGTCGTAGAATGATTTTAGAATGGCAACTAAATTGCGAACTTTTGTTTCGGACTCACCTAATCGTTCCAACTGTAAATCTTAAATGTATGGAAAATATCTGTAAGGTAAGCCCAGAATGAAAAATTTCTAATTTCTTATACTATGTTTTTTAATCCAGTCACTTGCATTTGGATAGGCCATCGCGTCCTATTTCAACTTTGTAGACGCATTTTTGCCTAATTTTACGCAATTTGCTGTTAGCTTTTTTTCCGCTTGTAAACAATGTGAATTAAGAGAGGAATTACGGCATTGCCAGCAGAGAAAAATGTAAGTTTAGAAAAACGAGAAAATTATCGTGTGATTCAAGAAATACGTTACAGCCTTACTTACAGAAATAAATATTTAAACCTTTTAATTATTTAAACCTTTATTTACAGAAATAAATATTTAAAAGTAGTCTCATAAAATACTTTCTAAAAATAACATATAAAAATCGTGTCTGGCAATGCTGTCATCTGCCAAAGAGAAAATATTTTATAATTCCGGCATTTACGTTGTGTTACTAATTGGCTGATTTCGAAAGTACTGAGGTGGCAAGTTTAGCAGGTATTAAAATTAGAGTAAAATTCGTTGAATTTCACAATGTAGCAAAAAGCTTCTCCCCACAAGGATATAGGTGACCGGTTAAAAAACAACAACAGAGTATAGCTTGAAATTTTACCCGGATCCATAGACCTCATAATATATATGGACAGAGCGTTTCCGAACAAACGCATACTAGATATTGATACTAAAATTGCTTCAAAATATAACTCTCTCCTTTAAATTTAAAATATGGTACTGAACTAAAATTTTTGCCATTAAACATAAGGAAAAAAATAGACAAAATATAATGTTTTATATATCCATCTGTTGCATATCCTAAATTTTGCTTTTTTCTTTCTTTTTCTTTTTTTCTTCTTTTTTCTACTTGCTTCCTATAAAAATTTTAATAATTCTGCATTCTGCTCCAGTTGCTCTTTTGCTGATTAATCGAAGCACCCCAAACACTTCTTTTCTATAAGGAATTTTGGCGGATTAGGACCTCATTCTATATCTAGCATATCCAATGCTACAGATGCGTTTCATAAACGCATATTTTTAATTTCTCATTACTCCACGTTTCGAGGTCCCTAGAGTCCGAATCCATCCTTTTTGGAGAGATGTCCAGTTCTCATAGTTTTGTCATTTCGTCTTCATAAAAGCCCTTCCAAGTAACTCAAATTTGTTCTCGATCTGTTCGCAGCTGCCGAGATCATATAATCTGGGATTTAGTTACGTTTCCTTTTCAAAAACATATAATATGAAATTCGTCCCAAGATTGGAATTATCCTTACCCAACCTAAAGTTTCCATTACCTGAATATGATAATTTTCATCAATTACCTGAAATCAGCTTTTTACTTTCAAGAAACCAGAAAATTAAATTCTGCTGAGTGAATACATAAATTCCGCACAGGGCATATATTTCTTGGTTGATGACCAATTCACATGCACAGGTACAGATGCAAGGTAAAACGCCGGCGAGCATAGTGTTCCTTCGAAGTTTAACGCGTGGCGCTTGCTGGGCTGCCAGACCGCAAAATTTGTGAGATAGGAGAGGACCATAACGCCATTTGAAATTATGTAATAGAGACAACCTTGGACAATGGTAAGAACAATCGGATGTGGTGTTTTCACCAAATCAAAATTGAATAAATTTCTTTTACACTTGGGCACGAAAGAGAAGCCTATTATGGGTTATTAACTGAAGGCCTCGTAGGACATTGCCAACCTTAACTGCTGATGATACTGGATGAGGATCTAACCAGTAACTTGGCCTCGATCGGGAAGATACATCTCAGGTATTGATAGTTGTAGTGTGCTGCATCATTCAAGATCTCCTTCTTCGTTTTTCTTACCCACAAGCTCTTTCTTCCTCCACGATTTTGACTTGATCTGGTCCCCTTTTACACTTGTTTGAAGACACATCTTGCATGGATCCGATATCAAAGTGTCTCGGCTTTCTACATATTTTGTACGTGCAACGTATAGGAAAGTACGTTCAGCTCAGCTGAGGAACACTAAATAGCATGGCAACGCATAAAAATATTATCTAGAGTTATGTTAAATATGCCTTTGAGGCGGATAAGTCAGATACTCACTGTCTTCCACTGAATGGGGAAGAGCCCTTACTTTTTATTTTTAGATTTCCAATTAATGGTTGTGTTTGGACATTTATTAGGGAAATCGATTTTTTATGGCTTAGCGAATATAATATATTTAAGATTTTACATTTGGAGTTGCTAGAGAACGGGGAACAGATTGTGTGAAATTTAGTGTGAAAGTAGATAACAGTTATCTCTGAGTTTTAGTACTTCCTCAATATTTTGAGGCGTGAATTTACAGTTTACATTTGTACGATGCCAGAAAATGTAGATACAATGTATTTATTATATTAATAGTAAATGGCAAGCTTCTTAAATTTAAATACATTTAAGAAGCTTGCCATTTACTATTAATAGTTATTTGGTAATAAAAAGTTATAACCAACTTTCGACTGCAATGAACGTTATCGTCCTAAAATTCGAAGTGGCTTACTGCACTTTATTGTTGGTATTTAGTTATCTGCCTAATTTTAGATCGCAGTTTTCGGGGTGGAGATTTTGTTTTAAATTCGACAATGGCAACCTTTGTTTGGGATTATAATGTAGTATTCACTTAGTAATACTTTCGTCTGATTTACAGCAGCATTATTCCTGAAGGGTTCGAAGATTCACACACTCTTTTGTATTTAATCTGCCAGAATACTTCCGAAGGGGGTTCGCAGACACCTGAAAACAAACAAGATTTGTTTATAAGGAATATGATCGAATATGATATGCATCTCTTGCGCTGCGCTATTTTAATTCAAATGGACGGCAGTGCCACACCGGTGCCAGAGCAGCGGAGGGTTGGTCGTTCTTAATTCTAGTATTTGGAGAACAACAGCGACGTCTTTGGACGTCTTTTCCATTTCTTCACTGTTCACTGAAAAAAGTGGGGGGTAAGATTCACAAATTCTGTAGTAAATGTAACTATTTTCTGTATTGGTTTTTGGACAACACCTTACAGAGTAATATATGAGCTCTGTAAAAAGAGTTAAATTAATCGAAGATACAGCTAGCCAACACACTCTTCAGTCGACTCATTTTTAGTATTATTACCGTAAAATTCTTGACTAAACATTCGGGAAGTTTATTTAAAATTTATGCTTTCTTAATATAAAAACGATAGGGAAATAATATTGACCAGAAGTATACTAAGCTGGATCCGAAACAGGTAAAATTGAGAACAGTTTTGTGATTTAATTTAACCTGGTTCTTGTAATATTAATCTCTTAACTATGTGTAGTATTTACTACAACAATGGTTGATCTTAGATACCTGCGATATAAAAAAGGGTCACTTTATAAAGAGAAATAAATAATTTTTTTTTTCAAATTTTTATTTTATTCAAGAACATGATTAACATAATATATATATACGTGGCTTGCAGAAAATTATTTATACATTCAGATGGAGGAGACGTATTCTCAATTTTCGAAACTTGTTGATATATCTTGATCTTGAATAGTTCTCTTTAATCCACGTAGATACGTCTGAACTTATTGAATTCGTTTGACACTTATTGCCAATTTCCTTAAAACCACCAATGTAAATACAAAGCTATCAAATTTTCTATTCAAATTTACAAAAATTGACAATATTATATATATGCTGCTTTAATTATCACAGAAAATTTTTAAGAAACAAGAGAAGTAACGTTTTCACAACAATAAAAGAATAAGGCTTACTAAATCGTTTCTCTACTATTTTTTAGACAGTTTTTGAAATCAATTCTAATTCCAAGAAATTCGTCCGGTATTAACACATTATTGTCTTCATTTTCTATTTTTTTTTAACTAAGGCACATTCACAACGTATCCTGTCAGAACAGAAGATGATTAGCAATGGATAAAACACAACATAAGGACTTTACTTTTACACTGCTCGTATACGAAATCTGGCATGCCCCACTCCTTAAGCAGCTGTTTTAATTCATTTTCACTTTGGCAACTTTCAGCTTAAGAAATATTACTAAAAATATTAATATTTCATACGCACTTCACAAAAGATGCACCATAAATATTGAGGCAATGTAATTCGTTTATTTTCCTATACGATTGATAACGGTAAACAGTAGAAAAGCAATGGAACTCTCCTACATTATTTTATACATTTCACACAAAGAGTCATAGAGACCACGAGTTTTTTCTGTTCAAGTTTTTATGAGTTAAGTTCTGTCAATCTTGCACTGCTCACTATACCAACGAATATATACTATTGTATACTATTCTATATGTTCGCTGACTATACTAACGAACTGTGTTATTTTCTTACCTCACTCAAACCTGTCTCTTCTTTTTGTATTTAGTCCGAAAAGAGCAACATAAAGTCCTTACCCAGTCTCATTTCAAGAATATAACAATGATACAAGTATTAGATTAAATCCCTTAAGAGATTGCTCACTAAGAGTTATGGTCACCACGAGTTATTTTTACCCTCCGCTTTAACATTTTTATAACCTTATTTGCACAGTTGCAGTAGCTTTTATGTGGTAGTAAAATTCAGACATAATTTCAGTAATATTGATCATATTAGAGTCCGTCTTACTCTTGTGAGCCAGTTCAAGATTTCATATATTAACAATGCTTAGTTTTTTCAGTATTTGTCCGTTTGTCCGTTGTTTAGAAAATTCAGGTGGTCGTGTTTTGGGAAGGCAGTACTCACCTGGGAAGAAACCCTAGAATACCTTAAAGGTAAAGATTGGATGGGTCTTTGAGAATATTGTAAAGCTGCTTCGAGATTTCAGCAATTCATGACGCATGAGTATATTCGTTAATCCTCACAAGACAACGAGTAAATAATAAAATAAGGAAAAATAAGGGAAAAGAAATTAAATCCTTGCCGGTATTTTTAACGAGGTTTTTGTTTTGCAGAATAAGGTTTGTAGTTACAATATATTATAATAAGTACAAAGGCTACGATTTAAGTTCTGCTATAGAAAAGGAGGCCAATATAGGCAGACTTTTATCTTTATTGTTATCACTAGTGTAGTCTGAAATTTGCTATAGTTTTAGAATAACCACATTATAATAGAAATAGAGTGACCTTAGAAGACAAATTAGAATTAGGTATGGAATGCATGCTGACAAATTGTGAATAAGGTCTACTATTATTGTCTATTATTATTAATAAGAACTTATACAGTAGCAGTCATAAATCTGGAGAAATATATTAACTTATTCTTATAGAAGAGATAACAAGATTGGAATGACATTAAAAAGAGGCCTGAAATTAACCCCTTCTTCGGAAGTAAAGGCTGAATCTGAAGTGGCAACGTAAGTGTAACGACCATTCGGCGTTAGATTAGCGTAGTATGGACTTCATGTTGCACCAGTGATCCCAAAATGCACTGAATAGTTGGGACTGCATTTTGCATGTAATAATTGCAGATTGAATCATTTAAATTAATAAAATCACGATGTTTTTTAATGCTATTTGTGAGAAGAATAAACGCATAAGGCTGGTTAAATTAATTGCTATTGCTTTTTAAACTCATATCTTTCTATGTCATCGGCTTTCATCAGATATTGGTATTTCGTGTATGATGAATTTGCACAACTATAATGATTTTAATTAATAGTATGCAAGCAAATGATGCAAATAAGTAAAAAAGTAGATATTAGATGTCGGATTTAAAATCGTGATTAATTGACACCTTTCTAAGTTGAACTGGCACAGGTAGTTAGATTAATTGATTTATAATTCGACACATTAGTCAATCGAATCATTGAAGTCTATACGTGTGGATGTCCGCATAAAAACGTTCCATTTTGCTGATTTAGGATTGACGATTAATTGACAATTCAATGCGCTGCATTTCTTTGATTTTACGATTTACGGCTTTTGAACTAGCATCAATCAAAATTATTTTTTTGCCAATTCCAATAATATTACTCTTAAATTCTTTTATGCAAGGACAGTGCAATGAATTACCAAGACACAAAGTTGTAACTCTTTATGGATATCAATACCATCCGTGTAAAATCAGGGGTTCTGTAGCCTTGCAAATGAAGAAACAGTTTATCCATACCATAATAAATATGAGGAGCTTTTACAAAACGAAAATCGACGAGTTGTTTAACAGTAAAGAAATTCATTTTGAAATTAGTATTAAAATTTTTGGAACAGGTAAAGCAAGGAAAATGAGGAAGAAAATCTCTATGGAGTTTTTTTTCTAAAATGCTTCTTAAGAAAATTCTAGCCCTTTGCCAGTAGATATCTGATGAGGGCTTTCTTTATTAAATATCTCCACTCCAGAATTCTTTAAGATGAAATAATGAAATTTTGTGGGAGTAGGGAGTAAATATGACCTTAACTTTTCTGCATGTCATTTTTTCAATTTTCAACATGAAACTATTAAATTTCAGAGTCTGTGACCAAAAAAGTGTACCGTATGATTGTGATTAAATAAAAGAAAATATAATACCTTGGACAAACGGCATACTCGAATGAGCATTTGATGTCAGAATGATGTAGCTGTTCGTAGTATTTTGACGTCATAATGTTCATTTGGGTATGTCGTCTGTCTAGGGCATAATTTCTTAAACGCACTTTATAAGTAAAATGTAGTCCCTATGTGCATAAAACAAGAGACTTGAACAATAAGAATTTAATCTTCACCCAAGTTTTTCATATTTATTAGCACTACAACCATATGCACTTTCATGCAAATTTCCGTCATCATTTGATTTGCTCTCAAAATGTACATACACTCGTCCCTTAATTTACGCGTGTTTTATATTTCGAATCACTTAATTATTGCAACATTCAATAGTTCTAATACTTCTAATTTCTTTCTTAGTCTGTCAGCAGGTCATCATATTTTCACATGAATTTTGGTGTTTTTTTATAATCAGTTGTGGAGTCATTAGGACCTCCACTATAATTCCTACAATGAGGTCCTGGTCTACAGAAATGTGAAACCACCCCTTGTTTTGCTAATTTATCGGCTTCTTCATTCCTTTCGATTTCTCGATTGTGTCCTCTAACCTATCACAGTGTTAACTAATTTTTTGAAGCGCAGCAATTGAGTTTTTGTACATCTTCTATATCACTAGAGATAAATTCATTTCCATCCGATGGCCATTGATTGACTATCCAGCCTAACAAGTTATTAAATGGTTCAACATGGATTAGAAGCAGCATCTCTGCCTAGTAAACCGAGATATATCAACCCAAGCTTCTATAACGGGATTAATTTGGTTCTTCAGAGGGGATTGCCCTTCAACAAGCTGGAGACATCAAGCTCAGATTCGAATCCAAGTATACACCCTATAAACATTGATCTCAAATCTAAAGAGTGTGGTTCAAATTTGTCTTGTAATTTGCTGCGGAAGATCTTTTGATCTTTGACAAGAAGTGGGCCCAAAATAGAACCTTGTGGCACACCACAGTTAGTTGGCAGGAAATTTGAGGAGGAGTTATTACACACCACCATTTGCCTTCGACCCTGAAGATAAGACGATATAGTAATTACGGAGTTTATAAATTAACAGGTTATGGCTTACCTTATCAAATGCCTTAGAGAAATCAAGGAAGACAATAGTGGATACCTCATCACGGTCAATAGAAGAACGGGTATCGTCACTTACCTTCAGTAGTGCAGTAGTGCCGGAATTACTGGCTGATCTGTTGACAATAGAAGAACCTTAGTCAATATGCCGAATCATGTGGAACAGCCTTATCCATTGAGCCATCGTGTTATCTACTGTGTTGATGTAACTGTGTGACACTTTTTGCTGTATCTAAAATTTCCATATCTTCAATAGGATTTGAATATCAGATCTAATAAACTACGAGTCACGAGTTATCCACTGACCCACCGAAAACTTTGGGTTATAAATATGTGTTATCAGATAAGTTAAGTAATAACAGTAATTGTTTACTTAATTAACACATTAAAGCTCATAGTCAATGATTATAAATTGAATTCGGAGAAACAGCATGATTTTTAGTCTGTTGCCGGCAAAGGAACCTTATTCTCTGGTGGAAGCCGGTAAGATTTGAACCAAAACCTAGGAGCCATTATTGGTAACTATGAACGATAACAGCTCTCTGTACTAGAAGGTTGAATTTATTTTGATGTAGTTGTGATGTGAAGTACGTATAGCACTCTACAGCATTTATGTGCGGAAGCCATTAAGCACACACTATTCGCAGAAATTACGTTAAAGTCGACGTTATAAAATCTTGAGTTAAATTGCTTACTACTTAACTGTGCAATAAAATGGCATTACAGTTATAAAAGATAATTTTCATAACATAAAATTCCATGACGTTAATGTCATGGTGAAATTTAAATGTTTCGGTAAATCAATCATTTTATTTACTTTCTAGTCCATATATCTCCATGGCACAGAAAGCAGTAAAAATTTCTCAGCCTTTCACTAACTAGCACCAAACTGCTTAATTAATTTCGTTTACTTTTTGTCATACACAAGTCTTGCCTATTATTAGAGGACGTTTCCTTACGGTATTCAAATGTGGAAAATGTGCCACATGTGTGATTTGTGTTTACCTTGCGGTATTTCTTATGCAATCCTAGATGTTTAGCACCTTGGTTAGGTATAAATTGCGCGGTAATAAAATTTCGCTAACGAAAATCACTTTTAATTACACGCGCTTACTTTTGACGGAGATTTGTCGCTGCTGCTGTATGCAGAATTGCTACCTTTAATATGAGGCATTTATCATGGGCTTAAACTTGTGGAAAGTAAAAGTACTCGTTGGTGTAGTTAATTAGGATAATTTATAATATCTAAAGGTTGTAAGCAGTGAAATATGACTCAATGGGAAGGGAGGTATGCATTTGCTGCACAGAAACTGGTGGATAATCTCCTGAGAAATATAATATCAGGATTTCTCATATTTTAATTTTGCATTCTCGTCTCGAATACAAACATTTTCCTGTGATGGAGGATCATCCAAAATCTCCTTACTTTTGGTAGTTTATACTCGGCAATTTTATTGTGGAATATTACTGCAATTGGAATATGCTTTAATTCTGATAGTTCACTTTTGGTTAAAGACTTTTTACCAAAAACAGTGGTACTCTCTCTTGAAATTGCCAATCGAGATCGACGCGAAAGCACATCGTATCCCCTGAATCTACGTTCGAGAACGAACACGATTTCGAATTGAAAGCGAATTAGGAACATGGTAAAAGGAACATGTTCCCGGATTGGACTATCAAAATTCATAAAGATGGGGAAGAGAATCTTATGGTCATTCTAAATTCAGAGAAGTGAAGGAATCTTGAGACTAACTCGTATTAAATATATCTCAGCTTCTCTCTAGCTTTTTCCCCCTTCAACTTCTGCTTCGAGGTTACTTCGAGAAAGCGAGTAGCTCGCCAAAATGTTTGAAGGGATAAATCATTTTGCTCTTTGAATCTGAGATTAAAGTTTGTAGAAATACCAAATACCTGGGAATCTATATATTAATTATATAAAGAAAGCTCCCGGTTCCGTATTTCAGCTACTTTTTTTATATGGAGTTTCATCAAGCTTTTCTTGAAATTTTATAATGGCAACACTGATCCGCATCAGTTCGGGGTTGTGTTCATTACTTTGAGGTTGCGTTCCTGGGTAACTTTGGTGTTAAGTTCGGTGTTTGCCACCGATAAGTATGTAATACATGGATTTATTGGAACTTTTTTCATTATTCTGCATGGTAAAATATTTTGCAGGTGTCTTTTTACTGCTTGCTTGCATGGGAGGATTAGGCCTACAGGGGACACCTCTGAAAAAAACGCGCTTTGAAATTTAAGGTGCAAATTGAGGGAACATATAAAAACGTTATGTCACTCATATACCTTCAATTTGTGCAATTGCACAAGGATCTCCTATTATTATATAAATTTGAAGCTGAACTGGAGACAACACGTTGAAGAAAAGATCAGAAAAGCGAAAGTGTTCTTGCACCAAGGCACGAAAGTGTATTGATTAAATTGGGATATCTTACCGAGGTCAGCGAATACTCGAGTACTCGACTAACACAGTCAAATCGTAGATCACATAAAAGAGCTCGGAATAATTGAAAGGATTCATAAGGCTCTTACTAGTGATCACTCATTCCGATCACTCCCACAGAAGGGAAGGGGGGATATTTTGATCTATATGATCGAATTAATGAAGGTAGGTAGGGTAGACTAATTGAGAGAGGGTTACTTGCAAAGACAGTCAACTGGCAGTCAGATACATGGGTCGGGTGAAGGAGAATTGACTTTAACTGGTGTACCTTGGAAAATGAGGTAACCTTTTATTAGGTTATAGGTATCGAAGGGAACAAAAAAGGCAACATTTTGGCAAAACAGGGAGGCATAGTGAAGGACCTGATCTAAAAATGGGTCATAAAAGAAGACCAAAATCGGTGACAGAAAATGACTATCTGGTGACAAATAGGAATAAGACTGTCGAGCAGTCCGACCAGAAGAAATGTTCTAAATATGGAGCAAGGAAGACTTTGGCGGTTCGTCTCTTTGACTACTGGGCATAGAAATTTTGCATGACACCTCCAACATTTAAGGTTCCTAGAGGATGATTCATTCAGATTGTGTCTGGAAGACACTGGGATGACAGATTACATTGCTTTCGATTGCCCGGTCTTGGCGAGCAGCACGACGATTGGTATAGTCTGCTCCACTGGCAGCAAATGCTCGAATTAAGGAACGTCGAACACTCCGACGCATAATTATTAAGACGACTCTTTACGGAGAAAGAAAAAGGGTCGTTTTTTCTTTGTCGTAATAGCTTGGTGAGGCTCCAAACCGGATTTGAAATTTTATCTAATGCCTTTCTTCCTTGCCAATCAGCGTCCTTTTTTCTAATTTCTCAGCTAGCTCATCCCCAAAGTAAAAACATTCTCAAAGGTTTTGAGATGCATTTCTACTCCTTCCTCATTTGGTGTTTCTTTTTGACCAGCTTCGGCATTTTTCTCAAATAAAATTGACATGTCTGCAGTGCCTCGTCTTGCCTCTCAGCATTAAAAATTTCTATACTATTTCGACCAAAGAAGTTGACGAACTTATTGCTACCAATTTTTTTGCCAAGTTGAGGTAAACTTTCCATGGACAATTCGTTCTCTTCTTCGATATGCAAAGGTTCAGACTTTGCGTTTTTCCAAACTGCCTGTAAAAATCCATTTGTCAATACCTTCTAAGCTTGTTGGTTAATATTTTTCATAGCATCCAAAAAAGGAAATTTTTTCAACAAGTCTTTTATATTCAGGACATTTTTGCCATCACTGGCCCTAATTAATAGCGAAAGTGTTTGTTTCAGGTAATGAATTTTAAAAGTAGAGATTGTACCCTGGTCTATTGGTTGAATAAGACTTGTAGTGTTTGAAAGTAGAAATAACACCTTTAAGATTAGTGCCTGATAATGTTATCTAAAATTAGAAATAAAAACTGAAAGATTGTAACCACCTACTTCAATTTTCCTTCTAAGGATTTCGAAAAAAGCTTTTACTATTTCATGCAACTTCTGTCTGTAACTATCAAATAGAGAAGTTCTCCACTTAAATTCTCTATTTGACGTCATTTTGACGTCATTCCCTACTGCTGTATTCGTGTATGGAACTCTATTCTGTTCCTATTGCATTTCTTCTCACTCCATACAATCCACCATGTTTTTCTTAACTAGTATATATAGAAAAGGATAAACTTAACTAGTAGTGTTGAAAATTGTGAATTTGTCTATCGTCATTGAATAGGGAATTTTCTCAGAATATTAAATAATAGTAATAAGGTGGATAATTCTTTTAAAGTGCAATTCCATTCGCCATACATTGATAAATGCATTACCTCAGAAAGTAAACGCACTCATTCATTAGCATATTTGTCCACTTTCGTTTTCTTTTCGTAAACAAAATTGGTCCTTGGCTGTTAAATCGACATTTCTTCTTCTTTTTTGTAAATCTGGTTCGGATTTCATGAAGATTTATGCTCGTTTTCTGGCCTACAAATTGTTTCTTGCTGCATGGCATATAGCCTTCGCCTATCCCACAAGTTCTAAATCCAACAGAATCCTCCGCTCTGGATAATAATTCATTCACAAATGGCTCGAGCTGGGAATAATTTACGAAACTTAGGTTAGCCGAACCTGATCCTCAATAATCTCTGCTTTGGTACCTCTGTTTAAATTGTTGTTGTTGGTGGTGTTGGAGATGTTTGTTTTCCCTCACTTTTAACGGAGTATCATGTTACTGTCGCCGCTGGACCGGATTATGCGTAGTTCTTATATTCATTCTCAGCTTTTCTAGTGTTATGTGACCGCCTCGCGCGATGGGGCTATGGTCCATTTGTTATGGTCAGTTTCTTGGTTTCACTGCTTTCCTCCTTAACGTCATCGAACTTGAACCGAGTCCAAAGACCATAAACTTGTGATTTTTCGTTCATTCGCTCTGATTTTGTTTTTCCTGTTTTGCTTTTTTCATGTCGATTCGTTCTTGAACTCTTTTGGATCTTGTTTGCTGTTTGATGGAGCTTATTGACACCTCTGCAGTGCTTAACTAGTCGATTGGCGAAATCTAGACAACCTACTGCTGCCATATTTAATTATACAGCTACACCTAACATAATCAATATGTTAAGCTTCTTAAGTGCACATTTCCCATCGTATCCTGCCGTTGTGCCGTGTGTAAACTTGGCAAATTACCAGGAAAAACTCGGTAATTTGTTATACTGTTGGTAATTTTTTGGTATACGTTACGGTCACATGTCCAGCGACCAACAATAAACTAGTGTTAAAGAAGTTGTTAGAATGATCCGGCCGAACAGGCCGGCTCGCTACACATCGTCATCCTCCACCTATCCACACACGCTGCTATGAATGACGATGGGACACATGTAAACTTTGTCAACGTTCACTGGATGCCAACTATACTCCAGAATTTTTTCTAAATGCCAGTAGAAATGAGACTTCAACGTGGCTGTTACTAAAGCGGATTCCCCGAAGAACCGGCGATAGGCCAGGTCTCAGGCGCGATCGAACCTAGAGACTGAATCTCAGCCTCAGCGGACAACAAGAGCAACACTTTTCGCCACTTGTTGCATTCTTAAGTGCTAAATATGTAAATAAAAAGCGAAAATTATAAATAGGAGTTGCGCTCAGGAGAATCCACTTTGTCTGGTGTCAGGTGAATCATTAAAACAATTTTTACTTCTTCGCGCTTTCGTTTTGTTTGCTTTGTTGTTGGGCGACTAAGAAAGACATTAGTAAGGGGATAGAACCTTTGGGAAAGCCAAAGTCTACGATAGACTGCCACGGAAGCGTGGTAAGTGTGAGCTGTTTAATTTACCTGTACATCCGTCCACTCCTAGACAGAAACACGGAGCTCTTTAGAGGAGTGGCATCCAGTGCAGGCAGGATATCTGTTAAAATTTATGATCTTTAACCATTCAAGATTTCGCTTTTAACGAGCGCTATGTGATTTTTGTTAATTAGTTTGAGATGTCACACATATCAATTTATTGAATAGATGGCTTTTTTCAGGGGGAATTTTTTCTTTATTAAAAACTATGAGACCGCTAATAAATTAATTTTTTCAAATCGTTTTGCATTTTTGGAAATACAAGAATAAAATTATAAGCATTTCTGAGATTGAATAGAGGTACTTCCATTCTTATAGCTTGTGCGCTTGCATGAATATTTCAGCTGATGCGAATACGATTGTGAAAGGGTAGTTCTATGTTTACAATGCCATGTTCACTTTAGGCAAAGGTTGCTTGGTCACTTTAGTCAAAGGTAGCCGACGAATCGAACACATGCTCGAAGGAATAGATGTTCTGGGAATATAGATACAGAAATTTAATTTAAAATATATATAATTTAAATTAAATGAACATAATATAAAAAAGTTACCAATTTTCTTGAGATTAATTCCTCCACAGTAGACACCTGGAATTTTAAATTATTTCAGGCTACTCATGGATTCCTTGCCATGAGCCCAGCTTCGCCAAGCTTACTCAGGCACCAACGATTAGCTAAAAGAGATAAAATATTGGATCAAAAAACTTCAACAAAATGTAAAGAGAACGTTTTGTTTACAAGAGGATTAATGAATATTTCCATGGAAGTAATTTTTGACAGCGAATGGTAAACAAACCCAACACTGACAAAAATGTGGAGTTTTATACGTACAAAAACACACCAAAAGCATAAGTCTTACCCAAAACACAAATTTAAGGAGAAGGCCTTTTGTTTAAGGCCTTACATCGAACTCTGATACACAAAAAAGACAAATAGTGACCGCCATGATCGTATTACAACAAACATGAAAAATCACAAGAATTTCACTAGCTGCACAAAATAATATTAGCAAATTATGCAGGAGTAAGTTTAAGATTTTCGAAAATCTCGTCCGCCATCTTGAATTTAGCAAATATGATCTGGGATTCGTGATCAGTGACCCCCAAAACCCCCATACACCAAATTTGGTGCAAATCGGTTGATTTTCAAAAAATTCGTCCGCCATATTGGATCCGCCATCTTGAATTTCGCAAAACCGACCTTAGATCCGTGATCAGCGACTCCTCGTTCGTGGTTCAAATCGGTTGACTTTCAAAAATTCAACACCATATTGAATTTTTGACTGCTATATTGGGTCCGCCATTTTGGATTTTGTCAACCTACCACACTAACTTTTTAGGGGTGTCTATCAGCTACAGTTTGAGCCAAAAATCGACCCGATCGGTTGCGGAGTTTTATTTTTACAAGGTTTTTTCGCTGGACACTCGATTTCTCTTCGGCTTCCGGCCGCCATATGGGAGCCGCCATATTAGATTTTTCAAAGGCGCACTCGGCATTTGAAAGTAGACTTTCGAGGCTTTAAAATGCGCCCTTGATCGATTTTTTTGGTTGCTTCTAATTTTGGTCGTAGCTCTGATCCGGTTGACGCGGATTGTCCCCATATTTTAATATTTTACAGCTCTGCTATGTTCGCAACTCGAACTTTTCCTTAACTTGAATTTTGTTCACTGGCAGTAGTGTCAGTCTCTAATGAAAAGCTTTTTCCTCTAACTCGAACAAATTTGCTTGGCAGATATTGATTCGACTTACGGACGTTTCACTGTACTTGAAAACGAAATCTTAAAGATTTATCCATTAAATTCCTAGGCATGTTACGAAAATTTCACCCAGTGTTACACACGTTACGAGAGAGGTTACTTCTGTTACGTAATTCTTCCTATTTAAACGAACAAAATGTAAAGCAAAAATCGGAAATAATGCAAACCATAAAAAGATTCAAGAATCCTTGAAAATAAAGAATGGTCTGTTTCCACAGCCCTCCACATCCACAAGTCGGACATGACGTAGTGAGCTATCAAAAAATATCACCAGCTCTCAAAAGAACTTTATAGAATTAAAATTTTATCATTGAGAATAGTGCCGTTTTTCTGTACATTTTTGATTTTCTTGGCAGGTATCGGCCCCCTTAGATGTTTTTGTGGTGTATGCGCTGCACTTCTTTTCGTTCTTTAGAATTTCACACAACGAGGTGTGAAATAACGGATGGACTTTGTCTTTGAGCGGAAGTCTTCTACTTTGAGAAGTTGCATGCACTCAGCTGCAATTTTTTTGCTTTATTTGCCAGTCTCTGTGGACTTAATACAAGCATCGGGGGGTTTCACAGTTATTAATTCGCTCATGCAGGCGATGGTTCAGGTACGGCAGGTATTTGGAGCTTTATGTTAATTGCATGGTAATGAAGAGAAACATTTCTCGACCACGTATGCCGCCTTACATTAATGTCATTAACAGGGAAGCGCTTTCACGCAAGACCAGATATGCCTCCTACATCCAAGAAAGTATCATCAATCACTACCAACGTAAATGAATGGCTGCGTTAAGTTATAAATTTTTTGCCCGCTGGATTAAGTATCTCATGTCGATTTAAGCATGAAATATCACTCAAATGATCGCGTAATTAAATTAATTGACAACAAAGTGGTATGGTGCACTAATTGAATCTCAGCGAAGGCAGTAGACCCCTAAATAATTCACCGGCCAAAGCGCCGATCTCAAAACTTCAGGTTCCCATAGCCTTATGCAATCAGAAATCATTACAAATGTGCATCGACTATGAATTTAGAATACCTCCATCGACAGCATGCTATGTGAAGTCTGCTCATAAATATACACAGAAAATAGCGAACTATAAATCACAGCTGGGCAATTGAAATTAATGGACATCAGCTCGGTAAGTCAACCGGTTGGTCATGCCGGCCTGAACTCTTTTTAATGTTCGATACAAGTTGCCGGAACCTCCTTAACATTTTTGCGTTACGTCAGCACTTTTGAGACACGCAGTGTATTGGGGATATGTGCCCCAGCAACTACAAAATGTTAAATATTTTTCGGCATAAATCACAACTTTAAAAATCTTAGTGTAGTCATTTCGGTAAACATACGTAGAACGCACGAAAATTAGCCGTCAAGGTTCGTGATAATTTACTTACAACACTTTCGTGATTTTAGGCCTATAATTCATGAATAGTTGAGAAATCCACACTGCGACTGTAATAAAACCAAACTAGATCTTAAATTATTTCCTGACTTGTAAAATTTTTAATAGGTGTTCAACAGTAAATGAGACTTCAATCCAAAAATATCTACATATGTGTTGGTTATAGGCTAATCCTAACGGCGATTGACGGGAGCAGCTGTTGTTATTTTAGAAGTTATCCATGTGTTCCAGATTTGACTTCAATCTAAATCGAATTAAAGATATTAAGATGTCTGGTAGTCAGTGGTATAAAAATTTGGATGTTCTATAACACACCGTTATAACTGCATCCTCCTTCCTAGCTTTAAGTATATTACTTATATTTTGCAGTTTACAATAATCGCTAAAGGTGACCAAACTATAACTTATTTTACATAATAGTTAAATGCACTATGTGCCTGGAACTATGCCAACATATTTCGTCTAACATCGAGAAAATGATATATGTTCTAGAAAAATGACCGATTGTAAAAAATAAATATAATAATATAATTCGAAATACGAACTTTTTTTACATTTATAAGGTATCACCGTTGATAAATTTATTCTGATTGCAGAAGATTTTAATGCTGTACCTTATCATAACAGCATAATGGGTAATCTCGTAAGTACCTTTGGTCTTTCTGTAATTAACACCGCTTTTACACACTTGGTATATAATTTTTCTAGCCTTCTGGATCTATTTATTTTTGACGATTTGCATCTAGTTTCTTTTTTTAATCATCTGATTAAACGACGGATATCTATCCATGCCAGTTTTTTCACGATACGGCCTGATTTTTTGGATATGTGATGATTTCCCTTCCCCTGACACTCAGCAATACTTCACATACTAAGGTGAATCAGGAACTGCTATTTAATGAGGCTGCCGCAATCGAGTAGGGTCATATCTTTGTACTGAATTCCATTGACGAGCAATTGGAGTATCTTACCGCAAGCATAAAATATCTTTATTTTTAATTCGTTCCAATTAAGACACGTTACGTCTTGAAAATATCCCTGGTTTACTCCTAGAATCTACGATTTCATAGCATGTTGCAACATTAGGTGGAAGCGATTTCGCATACTTGAATTATGGAACGAATTTCGTAGGCTGCATAACAGGTCAACTGTGAAGTCCGAACCTATAAAAGAACTTATTATTCCCAACATTTAAAACGAAAACTACCGACTAAAAAGTTTGCAGGTGTGAGTTTGTATAAAAAGAGTAGGATGTTGATCCAGATCATCTGAATATCATTTTTAGCTCTTCAACAACAATTACATCTGCTCGCAATAAATACTTCTTTTCTTTACTGCTGACTCAGGCTTTTCTTTTATTACAGTCAATGAGGCAAAATTTTACACATCCCAAAAAAGTTTTCTAACCCAATCAAATATCGTCCAATATCCATTCTCTCTTTTCCCTCTAAAGTGTTCGAGAGATTAATACACGAACAGCTCTCCATGTCTATTTCTAAAAATTAGCGCTTCCGTTAGGATTCCGCTCCAAACACAGTTGTAGAACGGCCCTGCTCAAAATTTCCGACGATATCTAAATTGCACTGAACAACGATAAACTGACCATACCTATCCTTCTAGATTTTTCCAAAGCCTTTGATAAGGTTAATCATAATCTTCTGTTAAAGAAACTTCACCAGAAATTCAATTTTTTATTACTGGCCTGTATATTCATTTAGTCTTACCTTCACGATCCGCAGCAGAGGGTTTGTGTTTGGAGGACTAAGTTATCGAATCTTCTACCGATTTACAGCGACGTACCTCAAGGTTCCGTTCTTAGACTCTTACTTTTCTCATCACTCATCAACTATTTGCCTTCTGTTGTACACGAGTGTTCGATTCACATGTATGCTGACGACGTTTAGCTATATTTATCTCACTCACTTGGATTGGTCAAGGATGCGGTGACTAGAGTGAACTAGGATCTGGATAGAGTTTCCAAATGGGCCGAGACCAACCACTTGATTCTAAACGCGTCATAGTTAAATGCTATGTGCATTTATAGAACACCTCTTGACACTTTCTGCTTTTCGTCAATATCATTAAATAGTTCAATTATTCCCTATGGTAACTCTGTAAAAAATTTGAGAGTTAGTTATCTCTAATCGAGCTCTGAATTGGAACGACCATATAAATAGTGTTGTTGGCAAAGTGTATGCAACTCTACGTAAATTGTCTCTTTCTGCATCTTTTGTTCCTCAAAATACGCGTAGTCAAGTCCCTTATCTTGCTTTTGAAGCTTTGATATCATTCCATCCCTTTCTGTAAATTTAATGTTACCTTTAACATCGCTGTTCGATATGTATTTGGATTTCGTTATTTCGATCATGTTTCTCTATATGTTAAATCCATTCTGGATTGCAGTCTCAATTCCTATATGAATTTTCGTTGCATTCTACTTATACCACAAAAATCGTAAAAATAATTAGTAAAAATTAATTGCTAATGCTGTTACGAACAACCAAATTGAAAACTTATTCATTAAAATAAATGTTGATTCTTTGTTCTCATGACTTTTGACTTTAGAATTAATTTTCTTTGTTTTTGCTTTTTTTTATTGTAACGTTTGCGATTATACAAGATTTTTGACAAACATTCGTTTCTATTGAGCCTAAATTTTGTTTGTTGTTGTTGTTTGTTTTGCTGGTGGTAAGTTTGTAAGAATTAGGACGGTCGTAAGTCCAGTAAAA
This sequence comes from Dasypogon diadema, assembly GCA_006980735.1. Taxonomy (NCBI): domain Eukaryota; kingdom Metazoa; phylum Arthropoda; class Insecta; order Diptera; family Asilidae; genus Dasypogon; species Dasypogon diadema. Next base: position 85,137 of record QYTT01093421.1, read on the forward strand.
TTTTCTTTAACGTTATACTAACGTAGTACATATTAATTCATATATCGGAGAGATTTTACAATTTCAGGCTGTTTTTATGAGCATACGGCCCTTAATTTCTTCGATTTTTAATTTCACATAGATAGTGCATATACATACATATTTTTGAGTCTTATATTAAATATATTAGATAATGCTTTGTGCTTCTGAGAAAACTTGAGAATTTGCACCAAACCTCGACAAATTTGGCTAAAAATTACTGTACAAGTATTCACTTGATCTTTATTTATCCGATTCATTCAGCTCTCAGGAGAACATAAGGTGAATACTAATTTTCAGATTATGCTTCATTACGACCCTGTAACAAATGGAGTTAAGCGTGAATAGTGTTGCCGTAAACGAAAATCCGTAGAAAATCCGTGAATTTTTTTATAATAATGCGTCATAATAATTAGGTTTATTATGAAAAGTGCATGTGCAAAAATAAAATTTATTTTAAAAACAAATTTCATAAATAAAATAACAATTCTTAGATTTTAAAATAATTTTGAACAAAATACAAAAATGTAAGTAGACAATTCTTAATAGCGAAAAATATGTGTACATTACGATTATCTTAGGTTTTTCATTTTTTCTAAATGTTCACTTTTTACTTTAAAACACAAAAAATTCGTTTTTTATCAAATATTTGCAAACTAAATACCGCTTAACTTATTTCTCCTTTTGGTTTTAACATCGGTTACAATGCTGAAAAACGTTAACATTCTGCTTTCGAATATGGTAAAAAAAGAACTAACAGATCTGTTTTTTTACTTCTGCAGCTGAAATTTCCTGCATTGTCTTTATTTATATGGTGGGGGGTACAGTTGCAGTTCGTGAAATTTCCTAAAAAGGAAGAAGAAGTGTGCCGAAAAAGTAATTTGAAAACCTACACCCAACCGTGCTTTGACATCAATAGATAACAATAAGGAAATAACAGGAAGGCAAAAGCTATTGCAAAATTCTGAACTTTCCTGCACGAGGGGAAGCGGTGACGTCAGCACAAATCAGCTGTCAAACTGATTAAGAAAACGAATTCCTGTAGTTTTCTGCTCAAGAATTATAAGTCTGCAGGCAAAAAAAAACAGACCTAATATCGCTAATCCAAATAAGTTCGAAAATAAACTCCTAACCTAAAATTGAACAAGCCCAGAAGAAATAAATTATACTATTTACTCGAAGTAGAAAAATCCGTAGATTTTAAAGTGAAATCCGTAGTCCGTAGATTCCCACTTTTTGGAGTAAAATATCCGTATATTACGGACAAATGCGTAGAATCGGCAACACTATTGCTTGATTAAAAAATACTAAATAAACTATTGTCAGATCGTCCTCTTTTTTCTAGAAGAAATTTCTTCCAAGTGTAATGCTATTTCCAGAACAGAATAGACAATTTTTCAACATATACCTTATAAGGCTAAAGAATATTATAGAATACTTATATGTCCGGTAAATGCAATAAAATCGAATGGCAACTGTTCCCCAGAATAAATGATTTATAAAACGTTAATAAATTGTTAATAAGACATGCCAGACGGACACAATAAAAGTCAAAGATGTACAAAAGGAAGCAGTGAATCTGCCTGAGTGCATTTCTGGATTTTTTTTTGGAATTTACCAGCAATACTCTCAAAGGAAGGTAACCATGAATTTCCAACAGATGAATGACGGGCTTTTCAAGTGAGGAAAGTACTTGTGCAAACTATTGACACCAGTATTGACCCTAGACATTTTAGCATCTTTCAACGTCAGAGAATTTATCCATTCACAAAGGAACGGGAATTTCTGGAATTTATTGGATACTTATTGCTGGCTGACCAGAACAATGAATTAAGGCTAAAGACTTTTGTGAAACTAAACATGAACTTAATGGATATAAACGTGTGAAATTTTAATAGATATTTGTTAAAACGATCTACAGTGTTTACAGATTTCGATTTACTAACATTTCACAGGTAGTTTTGTTGTGTGTTTTTCAAACTACTGGTTTATAACCTTCATCCTTGTCGTCATATGTTATGGATTTAATTTATTTAAAACTATTTATTAATTAAAGCATTATAACTTAAAATTAAAATACATTAATCCAATAAAGAGGGGACTGTAGAACTGCGAAATCATATAGGCAAATGCCAGTGGGAGATTTCGTTCTCGATACCAAAAGACTCAAGCAGCCACTTTCAACATGCGTATCAGAACAGGATGGGTAATCCGTGTATGTATATTTATACCGCATTACATAATGGAATGTGGTTTTCCCGGTATCCATCCAGCGTCTCTGATCTAAGAGCACGTGCAAAATTAGTTTAAATGCGCCTATTCTATCGCCATTGTCTGAAAGTTCTCCAGAAAAATCCTTATTAATTTAGTGGTAATCAGTCTCAACTTCACCTTTAACCTTGGAGAAATGCTACCAAAAATAACAATCAAATTATGTAGGATCTTATATTCACTAAACCCCTAAATTTCACTATTTTTTTTTATTCCCGATTCGTTTTCGAACCATCAATTTTAAAACACAACTGGAGGGGACCATTTGAATTTTAATCTCGTAGTTCGATATTGTAATTGTAACACAAGCCTACTACCATACAAGCCAACTTACAACTTGGTAAATTATTTATAACCCTTAAAATAAGTCTAGAAAGTTAGTTTTTTAGCTGTCCAATCTATAGTATGTTATTAAAAGTAGGTAAACAACTAAGTGATCTATGTTGATAGAAATAAGGAAAATCAATTACGTTGCTCTAAGTTAATTTAAAATGGTAAGAAAAGGAGCCAGCAGTACAAAACCCCGAAACCGTGTAATCTACAGCGGGCACACATGCCTAAAATTTCATTTGTTAAGTACTATCGAAATAGTCTTCCTCAGAATTTTCTCTTATTTGTAAACAAAAATAAAAATACATCTTAGTTTCTCAGATTTAATGAGCCAGTTTGTGGATCCGGACTTATTATAATAAATATTTAGTTACGTTTCCGGGTCCGTTAGCTGTCGAAATTTAACAATATATATTGCACCGGTTAATGAATGTTTTTCATATATGGCGGGTAGGTATTCAACCAAAGCAAAAGCTTTTTCGAAAATCTTAAAGATGTCGGTATGCTTATAATTTATTGTTTTGCAATTTACTTTGAAGTCAATTTGCCGGAAATACCGAACTCGTTACACCAAAATGAAAAATTTAAATCATTTCCGGACTCAAACTAAACTAAAAGCTTTTAATTTTTAGAAGTGTTTCTTTTCTTCTCCCACATAACGTCGAACCTTTCAATGTACCTCAACTTCCTTCTTAAAGAGGTAAAGGGCCAATAATTAAAAAACTCCAGTGAACCAGAAAAGAATTCTTTGAGAAAAACCTGAAAGAAAAATTAGTTCGGAAAGGTAACGAAATGTGGGACAAAACAGAAAATTGCTCTACGCCATCGCATCATTCATTCCTACACTTTGAGTGATTACAGGACACATGACGGATCTCTGTGGCGTGTCAGGTCTGCGCTAAGAATCCAGTGTAAAATTGAAATTTCATTGGACGATTTTTTCGAATACATTTAATTAAATGAATGGAAGTAAGGGAAATTTATCGGTACAAAAGAAAGTCATTTCCTCATTCGTTACAGTTTCGGTGACTAGGCTAGTAAAGGTGGTAAAGGCCTAAAGCTGTTTCTGTGAATCGTGCGGCGTCTCGGACATAGAGAGAACATGGAATGCGGTGCTGCATGGATATTGAAGTTACTTTAAGGTTGGCGCGGAAATTTTGATTTGTCGGTGACGAAAAATGATTAAAAATCGATTTAGCCTTTAAACTGTACATAGACCAGCTCCTGTTTCTAGGATCTTAGTTTACGCTTCCTGGGGCTGCGGCTATAAATTATTTCCAATTTGCCACGGACTCGCCTCCATAGGGCAATCAAAGATTTCTTTTTGAATTCTTTGAAGTATTTCTCGACTTATTTGTGAAAATAAAATCGTACCCGGAAGGCAAAACTATGTTGCCCAAGAGTTTCGGTTTCACAATATTCATTGTTAAATGCCTTGAAAGTGCGTCATATGCGTACCATAAGTCTCTATAGGTATAGATGTGATCCAGGTTCCAGTTTTGTATATGGCTCGGCAAATTCAGCGTCTGGGAGATTTTGTTCATGAAGAAAAGATTTTCCGGTTTCAAGTCTTACACAAAGGTAACCCCCGCAGTCGCACTTAGACACAATTACTTATTGCTCTGCTCTTGTACGTACGTACAGACAAATCTGAAGAATTTCGCCGAACCCGTTCCAGGCACACAACAACAAAGAACAGAGCACGGCTCCACTTTCACTATCTATGGGTGACCTCAGGTACAACAAAGTGTCTTAAATAATGCGCCAATCAAAGTGGAAAACATTTTAATCTTTGGCGACAGATTTCAATTAGGTTCAGTTGTTTGATTGCATTATTAACAGCAGTTTGGTCTTAGTTGACAGATAAGCGTAGTCGGTATAGAGTAGCCAACTTGCACGCTACTTTGTCTATTACAAGCCGGCGAGACAAATAAATAAAAATGTAACAAATGGCCGCAATTAATTTGAAGAATGTGTGCTTAGATCATTTCCTGGGTATTGATTATTACCTTTTAGGAAACTGCCGCCCATAGTTGTAGTCTTGGATATTTGTGGGGTACACAATATAAACCGTGCCGCCTAAATGTCAATTTGTTTGGGATAAGCTTTCGGCTTAGGAGATTTCCAAAACAAGTCTGTCTATCTCTATAGAATGCTGAAAACTTCGAGTTTGTGTCGAGTTTCTTTCCTTCTTGAAAAGACGAAAGAAACAAGACTTTTTCTGTAAATAAACAGGATTTATTTACCTTTAAAAATCCACCCACGTCTAGGGGAATTATGAAAAATGTTGAGAAATATACAGGCCGAACAGACCTAGAGGTAAGAAAACTTTATTGAGTGTTATATTTTTACAAACGGATGTAGGAAAATATAATTTTATAATTTAACCAACTCTTTCATAATCAAAATTCTGCAGACTTTTAACAGCAAAAAAAACTTACGCATTCTTTATTGATTTTAAAGCCAACTCCTGCATCATTTCTATGATATCAAATGGATCTTTGCCCATCAGGTCCAAATCATTTGCATACTAAACCAACCACAAGTACATCTTGTGTGACAATATTTAAATTTGGTATTTTGCATCTTCCTTTTGGAAGCCGTACAAATATTTGCCCAAAGATTCCTCTGTAAATAGTTTGAAACACTTAGTGGAAAAACCTTACTCCTGTTTGTCGATCATGTTATGGATTGAAATTATGATGCGTTATTCCCAATCGCCAGGCATTCCATTCTCATATAATATGCAAACGGCTATAGGCCATAGTTTCGCTAGAACTAAGTTGTCTTTCGAAGTTTTGCTATTTGCTGCAGTCGTCGTATTAGACCAGTTTTAAATTGTCTGACATTTGATGGAGATATGTCTTGAGTCTGGTCAGAATAGAGATCAGCTATCTTAAAGTAGCTTATTTAATAGGAAAACAAATAAAATTGAGCTATCTTTGGATAATCACCACAAGTCGTTAGTTATCAAGTTAAATTAATTCAAATTTCACGTTACAATCATCTAACCAATATTTGTTTGGTATTATTTGCTGTTAGTGAGCGCCTCTAGTCTGAGAGGTGTCGTGTGGGTTTAGGTGCTATTTTCCTTTAATTACTATATTGTCTTTTTGATGTTTTTCTTTTTAAATTGTCATAAGTGCTCAATTGGTTCCAATTCAGGTAATTGGGGTGGTGTATGCAGCATTTCGGATATATTATAGTGTAGCCAAATTTTAAAGTCCCAAACAATATGCTCGAGATTGTTGTGATGCTATAAAATATATTTATCATTTATTCATTCCGTTAGAGATTTTTTTAAGGTATTGCCTAAAGCTGAGCGGACAACCCTATGATGTACAGAGGACAACTTAGGCAGAGGGAAATTAAGAAAGAGGAGATTGGGGAATATTTTGGTTTTCGGTCAATCATTTTTAGGGTTATGGCTTTTCGAAAAATTTGAAAAAGCGAAAAAATTGGGTATTCTGGTAATGTTTAAAAAATCATATCATATTTAAAGGTGAGGCTTTACGGATTCTATAAAATCTCTTATCTCTTTTTCGCTTTTCGTCTTTTAATATTAAAAAACACTTATTTTTAATTTTTATAAATATTTTGATATGTTGTACGGCTTTATGTATTATAAAAGTCTACAAAAGTTGAACTTCTGAACTTTAAGTGTATAAAAAATTTGAATACAGCCTGAGGAGATACTTTTCCAAAACAAATAACTAAACCTGAAGTTTAGAGTCAATAGCAGTTTTAAATGTGCAAACTACCCGAGCAATGCTGACGGCAATTTTCTTTTACTCTAACGATTAGATTATTTTTATTGTGGGTAGAATATAGGATCACTGCCAACATCTTGAAACGAAAAGAGTATACAACCATGTTAATAAGTCTTAAGTTTATTAATATTATTAATAGTTTTAACTTGACCGTACACAGACTTTTTTTTACTGAATTTTTGTAATATTTTTCGCATCTGTTTTTTTTTCGCTTTGCATTTTCTAGCAGTATAGTATGTTAGCATTTCTTAAATTGTAAATATACAAAGAATGTATAGAAAGTAACTCTCATTATATAATCAACAATTAGTGTGCATTTTTCTAAAGGGTAGCCTTTTCTAGCTAGTGTATCTGTATAATACCTTGTATTAGCAGAAATAGAAAATCGTAAATATTAAAAAAACATACTGTTTTATGTAATTAACTTAATTTATTTTGCAAAATTGCGCGTTTTTTTAATAGTTCCTACCTAAACTATGTCTTACTATTTAAATTTTTATTGTATTCTGAATATAGAAAATAACTTTGATATAATACATATAATACAAAAAAAAAATACTCGATACCTTTGGTTCATTATTTGAGTAGTGTCGATACTTCTTTCTATATCAGTACCGAGTACTGGTACTTTAGTGATGTTGTTTCATTCCTTGGGAATAGAATCAAACAAAATACTTTTGTTGTCATCTGCATGTAGGTTTACTACTACTACTATTTCGTATTAAAATATGAGTTTCCATATCTACAAAATATTTTTTTGAACAGA
>QYTT01093424.1:0-10128 GCA_006980735.1 Dasypogon diadema
AGCGAGTGAATCTGTCGATAATCGTAAGGATATACAAAAAGTCTTCAGAGGGTGGTAGCGGCCCTACAGTGTCCATGCGAACTTGTTCAAATCTTTGAGACGGTAATTTGCATTTTTCGATTTTTGATTTAGTATGTCAATGAATCTTGGACTCTTAGCACAGATTGCACGCTCGAGTCCATTGATTAATATCGGTATTCATTGACGGCCAGAAATATTTTGCAGTAGTATTTCTTCGTGTTGTCCGAATTCCTGGATGCGAGAGGCTATTGTAATGGATGTTGGTAGAGTTTCCTTGCAACTAAGGCCAACTGGAATATTACTTTTGATACCCGCAAATTGGCCGACTGGAATGTTTGAGTTTCTGACAACTGAGGCCAACTGGAACTAAATCCCGGCAACTAAGACCAACTGGGATGTTTAGGATGTAAAGGGTTTATTCAGCAATTTTCTTTCTTATATACAATTTTCCTTACCTTAAGCTCAACCTAACAACCAATAAAAATTGACTAAAACCTAACCGAAATAATTATTTGATGTCAGCGAAATTGCACATTATTGATTTCAAACATTTATCTCACACGTCATACGCTGTGATCCACATCGTGCCGTAATATTCTTTTGGCCTGACATAATTACTTCATAATTACTCCACTAACAGCCGAACATGCAATTTCAATTTACCTTTACTACTTTCCGCATTGTTAAGTCAAAATCAGAATTCCGCTTCAGATCTTTGTTTACAAATTGTTCATGTGGCGATGTGCACTTCGAGATTGAATATTACGTCACACCTTTCTTTTACATAACCTTTCATGTCTAGCTCAGTCAAGTGCAAATCTATGCATGAGGATTAAGTTACAAATTCCGCTGAACATTTGGTGTATTTACGTGTACATTTGTTGCAGGTACTTATCTTATAAATTGATGATTAATGATTATGTACGTCTCTATATGGGCATAGGCATGACATTTGTATGAAGGCATTACATCCCTCAACAACGGAAAAAAGATTTTTTTTGTTAGCACAAATTGTTTTTTGTATTAAGTTTCATTACTAATGTATCTCTTAAGTCTATTCTTAAGTACTTCTCTGATTTCACTACCTATCTGCAATTTAACATTTACATCCTTAACGTCTATGACTTTGTATGGTCCCTTATATGGTGCTTCATGTTTTTTCGTATAAAAGACTAAAATGTTTAAATCTTTTTTGGGAGAACTCTTTTGGTAAAGCACTGGAAGATGAATATTACCGATTACTCCTTCCTTGTCCACAGTCTACTATAGCTAACTCAAACTAGTTTTTATTCTCCAGCTCTTGAACGGTTATATCGATTCCGTGGAGCTTCGGGGTAGGGTGTCCTTTAGGGTCAATAGTCGCTGCTTGAGGAGTGTCCCCCTTCTGCATGTTAACATCTCTCGGACTAACTACGGTAGGCATGAGCCTATTAACCGCATGTGCATGGCAGTTAATCGCATTGCTGTGCATTTTGATCTGTGTGTGTCTAAGGATGTACTTAAAAGTCGTCTTTACGTGATTTTGTGACTTCTCGCCGGGGTGCTGACTCTCCAAAATCCTATGTCTGATCCTTTGTGTTCTTTTGTTTGTTCTTGTTCTGTTGTCAGTTGTTTATCTATTGTCATTGCTTTTTTCCATCTGTTCTATCTGTTGGTTAACCTTTACTGACGGGCACTTGTCCTGCATTGTATGCTTATCCGCTTACGCGGAGATGGGTAAATATTTCTTGGCTCCTCGCTGAGAAGTGCGCCTTTTGGGCTCGAAGGGAAACTCGTTATTAAAAAAAAACCTATGATGTGAACGCAGGCGTTGTTTTTCACTGCACGATATAACGTATAGTTTTTAAAGCGCAGTTAAAAGTATTATAATCGAAACTTTTACCAAGTACAGGATTATTGTAAGTAATGTCCTGCTAGATTAACGAATAGTACATAGGTAATATACATTTTATTTTGCACTTGATATTTTTTGGAATTTAGACTTGCCCACTGTTGCTGCTTTTAAAATATAGGGAAAGCTTTTCCATCCATAAACGATACATTCTTTATTAATAAAACAAAAATTAAACGTGGTCACCGAGGACAAGACTACCGCCAATAATTTAGCAAACAACATAGGCCTTCCCTGCATATACAGGGTGTCCCAAAAAGTAGTGATAATCGGAAGCCTGGAGGTAGAGCGTCCCTCGGGGAACCCAAATCACCCCCATGTATGTTCGACGTTTTTTTTTAGTTTTCGAGTTATTACAAATTTTCGAGATTTTTTGCTAATTACGTGTTGTGAGGGATTTTTGGTCATAGCGGTCGAAGTAAGTGAGATAAGCACTTCATTTTTTTCCCGAAATAGCTTAACAGTGCACCTGTTGTATTTAAAAACATTTATTTCAATATACTTCACCATTGTCTCAAAAAATAATGTTGAATTTTTTCTTTTACCAAAACAAAAACTAACTTGAATGTTTTATGGCAATTTTAAGAAAAAAGGTCCATAATTTTTTTTTAGAAACTAGTCCAACAACTTACTTAGTTCATCAACTTTACATGGTGCAAATTTTATCAGATTTTACTAAGTGTAAAATTTAACAATTTTAATTGGGAAGTAAAAATAAATAAAAGTGAGAATTAAATAAAAGTAATTATTATATTGTGAAAAATTACAATAGTTTTCAAAATGTCTACCTTCCCTTTCGACACATAACTGACAACGACGGAAAAAATTCTTTTCCAGTGGATTGAATGCTTGTCTGTTTCTTTTACTGTTTTCTTCCGCCGCTCTTAATGTACTCGACAAATCTGCCAAATTTCTGCATTCTTTACAATAAACCAGCTCCTTGTAGTAGCCCCAACCAAAAAAATCGCGCCCACGCGATAGGCCCACCGCGGCCAATCCATTTTCCATCAAATCTTTGATTCAAATACTTTCTCACGGCGTCGGGATAATGGCACGGAGCACCATCATTTTGAAATAACATATTTCTTCATGTTTCTAAATCAACATCCTCTAACAATACGGTTTTCTGTCAAAAACTGGAGGTATGACTCAGCATTTAAACGATCTGGTAATTGAAATGGGCCTATCAACTGCCCTTTCACTATTCCAGACCAAAGATTTACACTAAATCGTTCTCGGAAATTGGATTCACGCGCTAGGTGCGGATTTTCAAGACTCCGCGAATGTAATTGTAAAAATACCATTTCGTCGAAAGTGTGATTCATCAGTCTTCAAAATTGAATCAAAAAAGTTTTCATTCTCGGCCTGTCTTCTCAACATTTCTTGGCAAAATGTCACTCTTCTGGGATAATCCTCTGGTTTTAATTGTTGCACCTTTTGAATATGGTATGGATGATATCCCTCGTCTCTGAGTATGCGATGTGCTCGGGATTTCGAAATTCCAGTTCTTCGCTCCACATCCCTTACGCTGCATGATGGATCTCTGACACTCTCTCTGACTTCCTCTCTCTCTCTGACTTCCTCAAAAACTGCATCCACTATCTCAGGGTCTCTCATTACAGACGGTCGGCCAGGCCTGGTTCCAGAGTTACGACATTCCATCTAGGCGTCACTCGACTTAAATACAATAATTATTTTTATTTAATTTTCACTTTTACTTATTTTTACTTCCCAATTAAAATTGTTAAATTTTACACTTAGTACAATTTTACGTGAATTTCGTAGAAATTAAGCATGATATGTGGCATTTACAACGGTATTACGTTCTTTGAAGTCCAGCAGCAGAATACCATCAGTATCCCAGAAAACTATTGTCATGTTCTGGTGCTTTTGGTTACCATTAGTTCTCCGGTGCGATGCCACTCAATTGAATCCCTTTTGGACGAAAGATCATGGTAAAGAACCATAATTTCATTCCCTGTCACAATCCTATGGAGTCACTGTCTACGTTGTCTTTACACAGCTCCAAAGATTGCTGACAGCACCAACTAGCAGTACTCTCTGCATTGAGGAAAGAATTCGCGGCACCCATCTTGCACTGATTGTTTTCATACATAAATGCTCATGAAGAATCCGGAGGACATTTGTTTTGGATATACCGGAATGTTCTGCAATTTCCCTGGCCTTTCATCGCCAGCCAATCAGAACAACTTTCTCGACTAAATCCACGTTATCCTGTGTAACTACTGTTGCTGGCCCTCCACAGCGTGGGTCTTCTTCAATTGACTCTCGTCCCCAGCGAAAAAGCTTTGACCAATGTTTAACCATCGAAAACTATGGTCAAGATCCTCCATATGATCTTTTGTTAAAAATTTTACTACAGCACAGTATTCAATTTTTGACATTTTCACTTTTCTAGGCAAGATGACTTTACTTTTCGAATAGGTTGAGGGTACCAGGTAAGGAAAGGATTCCAGGAAATTTGAATCAAAACCTTTAGAGGTCACGAATACTTGGGCCGCGCTACGTACCGGCGATTGAAGATACTACTGACGAGGATTGTACTCACGAAGTTACTGTGCTGTGGCAGAGTAGCCTTCAAAGCGAAAAACTGTGAATTAACTTGCAACATTTGTCAGGTTCTAGTCCCCAATCTCCTCTTTCCCAAGGAAAATCTTTCCTTTCGCCTGAGCTGTATTGTGTACATCATAGAGCTCCCCCTTGAGCTTAGACCACATCATAAAGATTGCCATAAGCTGATTCATTGACTTGTATAAGTTCTTGTTTTCTAAATAAAAAATTCCATCCTAACTTTATTTCAGCTCTAAAACCTTAATTTGAGATATTCTGTATTTTACATTATTTATATTATTTGAGGAGCAAATGTCCAAATGAGGTTATATCAATTTTTTTCTTTAGGTAAACTAAGTATGTTTTCCTATTGTATTAAATATCCTTACAGGGAAAAGTGGATTGAACTCATTTTACTCCTCGTCTATTTCTTGATTAATCCATTTAGGTACTTAAATTCACCCTTACTTAACTAATTACGTTTACGCATAATTCAAACTTCAACCATGCTATTATTAAATTAAACACGTGGGTTCTAATTTAAGGCCTAGTTCACGGTATTAGACGCTCGACATATTAGGGCTCTAATATATCGAATTTTACAAGCGTTGAACATGTGGTTGATTTAGCCGTGATTTAATTACTCAAAACTCTTATTATATACTGCGGCCGGCTTATCTAATATCACAAAGCCCATAATTTATTAAGACAAATTTCAATTTTGCTAGCAGCACTCGCATGAAATTTACAGAACCCAGATTCTGTGTAGAAATTAATCGTCACTCTTTCCTAGTGAGTATTTCTATCGGCTCGAAATTTTGTTTATTACACGTGATTATGAACTGGAATATTTATTAAAAAATTCACCAGAGTACATACTCCATAGTCTCATTTTCACCTCCGTCAATTTCCAGGTTGTCGTCCAAACTGCTCTAAAAACATGTCCAGCTAAAGCTCGTGAGATGGCGCAGCCCGAAAAACGCTCATTGAGTTGTAGCACAATGGTGTATGAGATATGATATGTGCTATATCTGTACTACACGCTACATATATCTATATCACTCTACACCCCTAGGTGAATACATACTTACTGCCGGCCGGGTAAATGTGTCACGAAAATTCAACTAGAAATTGAATGTAGCCACACCCTCTCTGTAGTCCGAAGAGATAGAAGCTTTTTAGAGCGAACTGTCATGACGGCAGCAACGTCAAAGGTGGTGCCCCTGGCACTTGTATCACCCACTCCCACGTAAACCTTCAATGTACTAGGGCAGTCGAAAAATCGTACAATTGTTAAGCTTTATCGAAAACACATATTTCCATGAACTGCTGCATATTTCAAATTGAGTACAGAACACTTTCGTCACTACCAGTCTCCCGAAATAAGCAAATTGTTGTTGTCGACCGGTGAGTGATGTTCCGGAAATTGGTTTACATTCTGCACTCCTAAGCACGATAAAGTGCAATCCTTTGTTACTTTTATTAATTTATATGTATTTCCCGAGAACAGAATTAATCTGGAATGAAGTTGAAGTTTTCCTGTCATGATAAAATGTAGACGAATGACGAGTATAACCCAATTCAACTACGCCAATATTAAAGAGAAACAGCGCGAAAAATGAGAAACTTATGATATTAGTTTTGGAATTGATGATTGCGAACTTCAGATTCTATTTTAAACAAGTTCAATATGATGTATGCAATCCGGCGGATATCATTTTTAAAAATTTTATAGATTACATAATATACAGAATGCACTAAAGGTAACCGGGTGATGGAATATCCAGAAAAGTTTAGATTTAGGGAAAAAATATTTTGGAAAAAAGGAGGGTAAAAAACGGGACTTGACTTAGTCTCAAATTTAAAAGTCAACTTCATTTTTTCAATGTGGTACCCAATTTTTCACATCGAAAATTGATAAAACGTACTTTACTATGGGTCAATGCAACCTATAGGGGTTACTTCAAGGTCAAATAAAGTAATTAAAGCTAAAGGGTGTGCTCACAGGTTGCTAATGGTAGAACTGCCTCCAGATTTGAAGGTCAGCTGCGAATATGTAAGAATAAGTGGCAGCGGACAACTAACTACACACGCGTTATTTTTTCCCCCTATCTCTAGGGTATAACTTCCCGAATTCAAGTCTTGATCTTCGTTTTCTCCTCGATGTAGCAATAATAACAAACCTCTCCGATTTATTTCGAGTCTTTGTTCGAGTCTATTCTATCGAGATTACTTTTTTTTAAATAACAATTAAATTACAGCATAGGATTACTTCGCGACGAAGTCAACTATTGAGTTGACTTGATTCTATTTTGACGTTAATTGACATTCCAATTGGATAGAATGAAAGGTCATCTACAATAAGAAAGGCCATCTACAATAAGAAAAGGCCATCTACATAAGAAAAACCGAGATAGAATGGAGCAGGCCAGGAAGGATCCCACACGATGAGTAGATCAAGAGATGTAGTACAGTGATGATAGGGAACGATGGACTGCTAGATATCTGCCAGGAATTGAACCGTGGTTCGGCAGGAAACATGGCGAAGAGAGTTACCAGCTCACACCGTTCCCAAGCGGACACGGGTGGTTCCGGCACAACAGGGCCGATTCACCGGAGTGCCTGTAGTGCGGAGATGGTAGATAGCATACGCTGTTTGTCTGCAGCCGGTGGGCGGATGGGAGAGCAGTTATGGAGTCGGTGCTGGGCCGCTTACGCTGGAGAGCGAGAGCCATTGGGAGCTACTGAGCTAGTGGCCAGGTTCACGGAAGATACTCTCTGCGCGGGTTCCGGCTTGGAACCGGTAGCTGAGCCGAGCGTGGCTGGGAACCGGATACTATCCGAGGTGGGTGTCCGCAAATGGATTTCCTCTAAAAAAAATGTCTGACGTCATATTTTGTCATAAAAAGACAAAGACGACGATAAAAACTTGAATTTGGAAAGTCCCTGAACGGTAATTTTCGGATATTTAATTATCCAAATCTAAGATTTATTTAAAGATCGAGATCTTGTGTTCTTGTTGTAATTACATGTGTAAGTGAGATCCGGCTCTTCAGATTCGTATGGATCTTGTGCAAAAAACATAACTAATATACGAATCTTGTACCACAACAGTTAGTTTAAATGATTTTTAAAAAATGCTTTGAAAATTTCTTATTTATTGATGCAAAGTATATGGCTTGTTGAGTCCTCAAACTGCAAATGGAAATATTTTACAAATATTTCTCTATAAATATAACATTTATCTATACCAGATCCCTTCACCTCATCCTTTGTTTCAGCTGCTCCCTCTGTAAAATAGTTAAAATACACAGATTAATAAAAATATTTACTTTTTAATAGGTAAACAAACTTACCAAACTTTCATGTCATAAATTGACAGCCACCAGCTGTCTCGCTTGTCTCCAGTGGGCTGCGTTCCGAAAAGCAGTTACGGGATTTTCTCCATTTATCGAATACTTTTCGGAACGTATAAATAGCGCAGTGGCAGATAAGCAAATCACTCTGCTTTCGGAGCTCAAAGAATTCACTTTGATGAGGCGGTCTTCAGCCAACATAGCAAAGATTTCTTTTCAAAGCAAGATTTCTTGCATCCATTCGCTGTTTTCAGCAATTTTAAGTAAAATTAATTTTATTATTGCTGATTTCAGCAATTCCTATCTTCATCCCATCCTACTTTCCTCACTCACCAGTAGGTGACGAGAGAAATTTTTGCACCCTTCGGTGAAATTTATTTATTTGGCTACTCCTTAGCCTTAGTACGGCCATTTCGGACACACACCTATTTAGATCAGACTAGCTCAATTTGAGGTCTACTGACCTACCGCAGCCATATTGGCTCTCTCACTCTTTATAAGCCGACCGGCTTAGCAAAATTCTTCAGTCCGGTTTCGAACAAATTGTCGATGCCGATTTCAGCATTTAGTGTTTGTCCATTTTCTGACAATTCGTTCCGTTTTCGGAGTTTGTTGGTACTGGTTTCAGCAATCCGTATTTTTAAATCCACACTAATCGTTCAGCCTCTTTCTTCATTACAGGACGACCACAGTGAGTTCTCCTCGCTGGAATTTTTTTTGTTTTTTTTATTTTGAATTTCATTTTGTTATTATTTTATTTTGAATTTTCTAGTTTGTATTATTCGCTCTTTTTAATTTTAATTTTTTTTTTAATTTTAATTTGAATTTTCATTTGCATTGTTCTATAATTTGTAAGTTTGAATTTTATTATTTTTTATTGCTATTTTTGGATTTTAATTTGTATTTTTTGAGTTATTTTGAATTTTTATTTTGTTCGTTTTAGCTTTAAGCATTCGTTTTTTAATAAAATCATTTTGAAACCATATTTATTGTTGTTGTCATTTGAACCGGCACCCTTGTTTTCGATTGAGCCTTCCACACACTCAACATGGTTAAATTACCAAAATTTGTTAAAAATGCAAGTACGTTTCTCTGGCATTCGGTCATCTATCAAAAACACAAAGTGTAATTTTTATTTAGCATTTAGTATGCCTCAAGTTTTCACTTATTTACACAAAGCTTCATCAGGAGATCTTTTTTAACGTTGTAGCCATATAACACTATAGCTCAGCCTTGGCAAAAGGCCTACTTTCCTACGGGAGGTAAGGAATTAGGATATCGAGTGAAGGTGTTGGTGCACATTCAGTTTAAACAACTGCAGCCTGTAATTCTGGCGAAGTGAAATACAGGCCAGGATTGTACCCAGCTATTCCTAATGGTCTAACAAATATTTATTGGAAATAGAAGTGGATTAATTGTAATCATTATCGTCACGCTATCCGTGTACAGGTTACTACACTTCAATGCCTCCATCTTTCAAAATTTATATATATTTCATATTTAGAAAAGATCTATATGTTTATATACGTCCCTAGAACTTACCTATCTACGTACGTCTATATTATAATAATAATAATGATGAGTTACCAAGAGGGGAGTTATTCTGAACCTAGAATATATCTACTACATACATATATGACAAATGTCACTTAAATTTATTTTTTACTTTTTAGTTCACGTTTTTTTAATAAAAGTTTTTTTTAAACATTTTTTTTACTTTTAGTTTATTTCATATAAAAACGCAAAGTTCTCTGTAAACAACGGTTATTTTACGTCTTCACACTTTTAATTTTGTTAACTTTATTCTTGCTGTTAAGCTTTCTCTCGGTTTGACCTTACGCTTCGACCGACTTTTTTCAACAACTCCCGTATTGCACGCTTAAGCTTTGATCGAGCCCATTCCTTCGATTAGGAAAGTGCATCGATCGGCAAAGGTGGTTGACCCGCTGAGTGCGTGTTCTAGCGAAAAAGCTTTGTTTGCTGCTTTATGCAGCAATTTCCCAATTATTTTCGAAATTGAGCAAACATTAAACCTTAGCTCTTCATTTTTATTGATTGGGTTTAATGTTTGCTAATTGGGTTTATGCTGAATGGGATATCAGCTTAGCAGCTGGAGGTCTTTGACCGTAACATTCTCCAAAAAGCCTGTAATTAAATAATTTGGAATCGCCATAATTTCCCTTTAATTTGATATAGGGTATGTATCAACCTACCTCCTTTCCTTTCCGAGATAACTCGTCCAGAAGCCGAACATATTTTGCATGCCTTTCTATGACCAATGGGGACGAA
>QYTT01093426.1:0-12963 GCA_006980735.1 Dasypogon diadema
CGCCACCAACTCTATTTATTGAAGGTACCTCGCTGCCATACTCTCTACCAACCAAATCTGAAAGCGTCAGGATTACAGCAGAAGGAAAAATTTTATATTAAGGAACGGACCTAGAGGAAAAGCAAACATCCTTCGAGGGGTGGTGGGCTGCGCGATGGTTGCAAGTTGGAACTAACTGAACTGGGTGGCAGGATGTTTTCCTCTTATTAGATAAATTGGTTACGATAGAAGGAGAAAAATATTTGCCGACGTCTGTACATTGAGATGCCCTCAGATTAGGATAATTGTATTAATGAAAAGTGCTTTACCGGGTAAGAGGACTATCGAATTAGATAGCAGTTCTTGGCGATACATAATGGGGAAGTAGAAGGACGATTATTCGATAATTCATGAGATTGAGAATTCAGGAATTGGAAGTTCAATAACTTGAGAACTTTTGCAATTTTAATATAAGATGAATACTTAAATTTTACTTCGATTCCCCATTTTATAATTTAATTTGATACAAAAGTTCCTTTGAAATTTTGGGGGCATTTTAATGCCGATTATGTTGTGAGCCAATGTGATACTTACGGATTTTATTTGTTTGAAAGTAATTTTAAAAATGTTTGGACCATAAAAATTCCGTACATGTGAAAAGAATGGTTTGGTTTATAGCACTATACTTCTCACAGTACGATCTCTCTGAACACAAGCGGATACAACTCTATAGTTGACGTCTTTTAACTAAATGGGTGTCCCATACAGCTTATAACAAGAGTTACTGCAAAAACAAAAAACCCTACAAAAAAACTCAATATTAAATAAATTTTACTTAGGGTGAAACATATACATTTTTGTACCCTATACGATACATAGGGTATATTAGTTTTAATCCAAAGTTTGTAACGCATAGAACCAATAATGCTAGAGCAGAATGAATTATATACATATGCTCAGAATGTGAAAGCAAATCGTTTTAAGCATGTTCTTCTGTCTGTCCGCCCGTCCGTCCGTCTGTATACACGATAGCTCGAGAACGAATTGAGCTAGAAGGCCGAAATTTGGTATATATTACTTTGAGAAAATTTCTGTCTAAGTTCGAAAATTTTTGAATTATTGGGTATAATTCAAATAGGGAACAACGTATAGCTCTCAAACTTAGTAGGGAGCAGTTTTATGAGACGCTTAATCAATAAAATGAAAATTGCTCATATTCCCCCACTGCTTGGTCGGGCCGCCATGTTGGATTTTTGGATTATTGGATATAATTCGAAGGGGAAGCAACCTATCACTTTGAAATTTTGTACAGAAGATTTTTATGAGATGAACTGTATTTATATCATATAGGTATAGGGTATCAAGTAATCAGCCTAAGGCTGATTCTATATTTTATGTTTTTTCCTATGGTTTTGTTGTTTTTCTGTATCTCTGCTGCTTCGTTTAGGAGTAACGAATTTTCAAATTTAAAATTTTGGACTTTTTGTCCTTTTTTTCACACAAATGCGCGAATTTCTCGCAAAAAAGCTGTAATTAATATGCACTTTTCCTGCATCATCTTGAATCCCCATAAATTTCCCTGATATATAAAAATATAAAAATTGTGTATTAACATGTAACATTTGTTATAAAAATAATCTCCACTCTCCTTTTACCGAAAATCCCTTTCAGCTGAGCTATGCTATGCGCATTATAGGGTTATTTCCTGGTTTTAGGCAACACATCTAAGAAAAATGTCGTTCTAAAGCTATAGACTGTCTTTTAAAATGTTTATTGCTCGCGTAGCATGTGTAACCCTCCGTTAACTACATATTGGTTGCTGTACAAAAGAATTTTCTTGAGCTAATATATTCCTTGTTGTATTTTGTATAAATTTAAAATTATCTGGTATTTCGTAATTATTTCAGTTGGAGCAAATCTAATATCACCCAGAGTAAAATATTGGTTAGAACCACATACATCGTTATTCTGCAAAATTACATGCTTTTGATTGTAGGTTCCCATCGGACGAATCTTGGGAATAGAGAAGCCCTTTTAATAAATATTTGCCCAAATTTCCTCAAATTAATCCCAATACTAATGTAACTTGCGTCTAACACAACACTCTCCAATAATAGTGGAAGAGCAATTTAGATACACTACTTTGTTAAAATAATTTTCCAATTAAACTAGTCTTAAAAGTCTGCGGATTTCACGATATCCAATCTGTGGATTATTTCTAGTGGTACATGAAAATAAATACGTTTCAACATCTAATTACATGCGATAATAGCCGAAGTCGCACCACTCAAATCAAAATCTCTATATCGAGTCAAGAGCATCTTATTTCACAAAAAATATCAAACTAGACCCAAAACAACTAAGTAAGGTATCAGAAAAATCCCGTCATCTTAGCTCCTTAATTAAGTATATCCCGGGAGATTTAATTAATCTGTCCCATATACAAAGGACGTCAAATGAGGCAACTTTAATAAGTAATTCCGTAACCCTAAGAATGCCAGAGAAAACATTGCCCAAGGATGGTCGTTTCGAATTAGTTTTGGTCAAGCAGTGACATTTATGTCGCTCGTTACCCTCTGTATCTCTTACAAAGCTGACATTTAGCGTGTCATCTGAAAGTTGTCGCAGGGTTTCATTACTCCCATTAGCAGTAGCAACTAACACAAAGTTGTTCTTTCGAAAAATTTCTTATGCCAAGAACGACGGAAGAAGGGATCATTTCTGCTAAAATTTTCGTAATGTTGTGTCATCGTTCTACCACTTCGGCAGAGTAAACATTGAAAAAGAGGAAAAATATGTGCAAAGGTTAGATACATTAAAGTTACGTGATTGCAATTTATTATTAAAGCTAGCCCCCGAAGCCCTGCCAGAGTATCAACTGAGTCAGTGGAGATGTGTATTACGAGCGCTAGCAGCATTCAGTGGTCCGTATCCACAGATCCTTCATGGTAACTTTTGCCGGTCATGGTTTCACACAAAGAAGGGAAAGTACAAGGGAAAAGATCAGATGGTGGAAAGGTAGCAAGATGATGCATATTACATGAAATAAAAGCAAAGAACTTGTCTGAGAGCAGGAAGTGATGGGAAAACAGGCTCAAGAAAGATGAGACGATGTAGCTTTGCACCGTAAGGTCCACGGCACCGGAACTCCTACGAGTAGTAAGAAGCTTACTACGTTCGAGTCAATATTTATAAGACTTTTCCCCTGAGCTTCATTTCTCCGTTTCACAAACAAACACTCCAGCTCCATGCAATATAAGGAGGTAACTGCTCGGTAGAATTTCACCTTAGGTTTCCGTGAACTTTGGACTAGCTCAAAGTTTGTAGAGGTCATGTTTGTAAGTCTGTGGCGAACACTCTAACCACTGACAACGAAGGCAAAATTTATCGAATTTCCCCCTTTCATTTGTTATTTTTTGGACTTACTTCCCTTGCATTTAAGATGAAACTTGCATACAATAGAGGAGACCTTAATTACTCAGTTAATTTGAGAATGCAGAGCTCGTCGTCCTTTTCACAAGGATAATAATGGCATATTTATCACCATTCGAGTATGTTGACAATGGAACTGGAAGTCTTGGGTGGTGCATCTTACCTGACGTTGCGTTTAAAACATTTAGTTTATTGTAGTTATTTGCCTTATTTGCAGAGATACTTTTGACACCATGAAGGTACTCAAATATTCCTTAGGAGTCATTAAGCTTTGCATAAGGCAACAGGACAGGACCAATTGCGATTGAAAAGGCGATATTTGGTAGCAGTAGGTAGGTGTTGAAAGAATTTAGATTTAAGACAAATTTTTTTTAATTTCCTTCTTCTAATCAGAAATGGAAGTGAGGTATAAATATTTAAATATTTAATCTAAGCTTGTCACTATTGTTGAATGTTGAAGGACTTTGAAAGTAAATAGAAATATCTAATAGTAAAAGGAAAGTATAAGAACTTCAGCTGGTGATTTTCCATATTCTTGGAGATATTTCATGAATAAAGTTAGCGAACCTCGGGTTTCTTGAAATTCACTGAAGTCAAATTAATTTCTGTAATTTTAGGTTGCAATGACGTATTTTTCTTGAAAGAAGATTTTCATATTATTCTATGTAAACTTATTATGTGATATAATAGTAATTGTTTTATGTACACAGTTAGCTTTATTAAAACGTTGTAAAAAAACAAAGGACTGAAAGACGCCACACTAGCTAACCTACCAAATTATATATACAATGTAGATGAAAGATGAAAGGCCTAGAACAATACAAGTAAATGGACACAAAAAGTCTATAAAGAAGGCACAAAAATAGTACATGTATAAAAAGACACAAAAACTATTCAAAAAATGGCACAAAAACTAATATAAAGTGAGCTACAAGGACATATAATATTAAGTTAATATAAAAGATTCTAAAAAAGAACTAGTAAATAGTAACAAAATGACCCTAACTTAGAACGATGAACCTCGGCACAGTCAAAATCTATACCTAAATAATTTATAAAAACGTCTGAAATATAAAGAAGTTCAAAAAGTACAATTTCCATAAGAATTTAGACAAATAAAATATTTACTACCAAAGTTAAAATTTCCCAAGGCAAGTGGAAGATCCGACAAGTCTCCAAAATTGTTGAATTTTAAAAATGCCAAAGATAAAAATAGTCTAAATGTACATGTAATTTTTCTACATTGTTTGTTACCTGAATAAAAAATTTTAAGTGGATTCTGCATGTATTTTTTAAATGTAACATAATATATGTACATAAAAAACTTATTTTTTCAATTGTACCTAAAATGCATCCCATTTTACAATCTCTGAAAGTTTCATAAAAATTGATTCATAAATAAAAAAGTTATGATGATTTTGGTAAATTTTGGGAAGACGTGCAATTTTGTGCAAAAACGTGCGGTCCTAAGCGTTTATACCTTTGAACTTATTAGAGGTCCATCAGGTGTTAACACATTTCTTTCAAATGTGTAAACGCTTAATACGGAGATGAGCAAATAGTTTTTGGCTGTCGGAATTATAATATTTTAGACAATTTTTATTAAGTGCTCAGAATCATACAAAACAACAAAACCAATGGGAGATAGAGATACATTGTCAAAATCAATTAAAATCCGAAAGAAATACAATCGTCGACATTTGTTGTGGACAATAATTTCGCATTAGCATGCGGAAACAATAAACAAATCACTGGGGCAGATACTCAATCTATTGAGAGTAATTAAATTGTTGAAAATGTGAGGCGTCCCAACAAAACACCTTTGCCATACCTACCAAAACTTTAGTGAAAGGGAATGGCCTCTGTGTTTTGTCAGTAATATGATTATTGGACCGCAAGTACTTTATAAGCACACTTTACCTTTATTTTAATTTAAAATGATACCTGTCTCCTACATTTGGTTTTGGTGAATGTATGATTTACCAGCAACAAATGGAAATATAATATGGATTTATGTGAATTCAGCTGAAGGCAATAATTTTGAAAAAAAAAATGTAATTGGTTGGGATTTCTGTTATTTCAATTCTTATTATTGTGTTAGTGTACTGTGTACGTTTAAAAATTTAACGATTTCCAGTTCAATCACTCACCAAAACTACTGAACTTCTTTTGTGAATCAAATTTCCTGACATAATGGCCATCCCCGATTTTTCGCACATAATAATGAATACTTTTTTATTCACATGTTTTCGTTAAAGGTTTCCCTTTTATGCAAATGCGCAATTATTATAATAAATCGGAAGCACGATTTGTGGCATCTATTTATTTGAGTAATGTGAGTTTATCAAAGTGCACTGACATTATTTTCTATAATTTACATGTGGTAAATAAATATCGCTATGTTTTAATTTAATGGACGGTCCCTGACTGAAAATTATTTTAATGAGTTCCACAACTATTTTGGTTCGCCGGCACTTTATTTACTTTTCACATGGTTGCATTGGGATTAAAAATAACAGCCTATTTTGCTTTTTGTTATATAGTTAGACATTAAACATTTCCATCAATTAACACATTAATGGGAACATTATTTATGGGGATGGAACAGCAAATTAAACAAAGCATAAAAGTGTGCACCCTTTATTTGAAATTCTCAAAATCTTAATGAAATTTTCATGCAATAATTTAAGAACAAAAAGTTTATAAATTAACATTATTTAATATCAAGCCAATTCTCAATTATTTTCAAGTGCATATAGGAGGATGTGAAACGCTTTGGTCTTGGCCTGGAAATTTCTAAGCTCTAGATTGATTTGCTCTCAAGAATCGCTGGGAGCAACATTTTTTCTTTATACTTTGAAGTGCTCTAATTGCTCTGCTCTCAAAGAATTCCGCAGTAATTTAAACTCCAATGGTAAGATGCAATTAAAGAATGTTTAAGTAGTAGAGATATCAAAGCAGACAAGAAATCATCGATTATTACAAATTTAAACAATCGAAGTAATTGAAAAATCACCCTTTTTTGCGACTAATCAATTAATCGCAGCATTCGGGGTTTCCCATTTATGGACGGTTACACATTTTTTCTCGCTTTTCAGTGAAGAATTAAATAAATGCGTTTGTTCTTAACTTTTTATTGACGATTGTTTTTTTTTATCTCACGATGTTTGCAGTTTCTTTTCAACAGATTAAAAGTGAAAAGCGAAATAAAACTATATTCAGAAATTTAATTCTTCATTTTCAACAGGCAAAAATAGATAAATATGTGAATAAGAAAATACCATTTCATGATATTAAAAATAAAAAAAGCAAACATAATAGAAACGGTTTAACAAGAAATAAAAATATCCCCAAAAAATTAATCTATCAAAAGTTTTCTCTGTCTAGTGGATTTGAAAAAAGTAGTTTTTTTAAGTGCTTTGGTTTTGGTCTGGATTTTTCATCATTCAAAATTTTCGCTACTTTTGAGAAAAATCGCTGGAACCAATGGGAGCATTTCAGTCACTCTGTCTTCTAGTGGAAGAGTGTTTAACTCATTGGGTCTTTATATATTTTCCATTCCATAATTATATACAAATTTTCATCCCTTAGTTTGTTTTGTTCAGGTTGTGTAGTTTTTTGAAGGTCTCAGATTGAAGAATTTTCAGATTTTTCATCTTTTTTATTTTCATTAACAGCAATATTAGCATTTGAAACAGTATGTGGCGGGTGTGGAATTGCACTTGTCTTTTGTTTTTCCATTTCTTTTTTAAGTATTGTAATTGCATTTGAAATATTTTAAGATGTTTTTATTTTTCAAAAATAATGTTAGGTACATTATTATTCTGCTCAGCCAACAATATGAGTCGCATAACTACTTGCAAAAGCTCGCGGTTTTTTTGTTCTTGGTTTTCCAAATCTTCACCGGTTATCAGTGGCAAATTCAAATTCGTGGTATTGTTTCTGATTTGAATTTTACACTCTCCTCCAAGAGGGTACTTCTTAAAATATTTCCAAACTTTTGACATGCATTCAGATTTTTAAGAATAACTGAGGAAGTATGACAACATTCCGACTAGCTAAAAAAGTAATTAGGATGTCGTTTGGAGCGACCAAGCATGGAGCGAGGAATTTTCACATTGTTAGTTTTTTTGACTGCTGGGGCATGGTAGCTTTAAATATCTCCTTGGATGGGAATCCTAGAGGATGATACGTGAAGGCTGTGCCTGGAGTGCATTGATACAGCGAAACACATGTATGCGATCAGAAGGAAGGCTATCAGAGGCTTCCCCATGTTAGCATGGGACAACTAATCTATAAACAAATTCTCGAAATAACAAGAGACGTCGAGGTCAGGGTACTGCCTAGCAGTTTTTCGACGCGGACCAGCTTAAACGGCTTTTGGCATAGGGACGAAAAAGGGCCTGAAGACAGAGATCTGTTTCGATATCGCTCGAATAATTTTGTACCAAGTGAATATGGTAATCAATAAAAATATATCTATACTATAAAAGTCCCACTATCTCGAAAACCGTTAGAAATTTTAACCTTCCTCCGGTATAAGGTTTTGTTTTTCTTTACATGCCCTATCAACTGGTGAAGTATGGCTGCTCCACTTCCAAAAGCCCTGTGCACTGATAATAACTACGTATAGGACTTGAAGCTCTTCAGTTCCTTTAAGTACTTGTGAGTCTAGGCTTATTCGAGACTGTCTCAATATCGTCATAAAACTGTAAGCCAAAAAAGAAAACAAAATTATTTTGAGTAGTGATGGATGAGAACATCGGAGAAAGATTCAAGCACAAGAGAAACGCAAGCAGATAAGTTTATAAGCTGCCTTCCAACTCTCTTCTAAGTGCCATAAAAAAGTAAGTTAACATGAAGATGACAGATGATGAAACTACTTGGTAGGGCATTTATGTCGCCAAAAGTTCTGTTAAACTAAGCTCTCAAGCACAGGCTGTGCTATAAAGAATCAGGATTCAGGATCTTATGATTATTACAACAGTATATTCGCATTGACGACTGATTTAATATATTCAACATTCCATATCTTTGGATAGGTGTATTCAACAGAAATTGCAAAACCACTGCAATTTCCAAAGGTTGACCTTGACCAGGAGAAATTTAAAATGTTCAGGAGAGAAAACATTTTTCAGTAATACAAAGATTGCATTTGAAATTAAATTCGTTGAAAATAGAATAAGTATATTTTTTTTATGGAAAAGCGGAATTTTTGAATTTATAACAGTTTATAATTGCAGAACTATATGAGTTTATGAGGGGAGAAAACCATGGCTCTGAAAAATGCCGCTCCTAACTGCCAATTTTATCCTATATATATATTGTTATGTTTTACATATTTCTACGTCACTATTCTTAATGTTGAAAAAATCTTAAAAGTCAGACAATTTAAAGATTTGTCTAGGAATTCCATGTTGAATTTTCAAATATTGAAATTTTACTAAAATTTTGTTGAAACTTTACACTATTTTTGTAAATTTTAGATATTTGAAAATTCAAATTTTCCGTCAAAATATTGGTATTAAGTTCAAATGAAATATAAACTCTGTAGATGAACCCCTAAATTATTTGATTTTTAAATGTTGGTGATTATGAAGTACAAACACATAAAATATAACAATATCTGCTTCCCGTTGTAGGGTAAATTAAAAAAAAAAATCATTAAAAAAAATATCAAAGGCCGTGGGTCTACCGATAATGAGTTCGTTATTTGTATGTCCTATATAAGCTAAAAAATATATTACATGTAAATATCGACTGATCAACTGAGAATGTTCCCCTGTCAGTTTATGGACTGCCACTTATTAAAAATTTTGGCTTTTATCATAGAAATAATTTTGATAGAATTTCAATTTAAAAATCAAAAGTAAAAAAATAAATAAATAAACAAAATTATTAATTAGTAGATATGCATGTGCATGCGACAGTAACCTTAAATCTCAATCAGAATATTTGATTCATACTGGAAACTTCAGCTATTACAAGGCTTGAGTGTGCTTTGCTAAAATATATAGTAATTTATTTAATTTTCGAATATTATAAAACTACAGCTTTGATTTTTTCCACACGTGCACCGAACTCAACGAACAACATACAACATATTCAACTGCAAACAAACACATATTAGACAACTTGCAAAAATTTCATAACTGAGAAAGCCATTAGTGGAACTTTCTTATTACTTCCATTTGATAAAATCATCCAACTCACGACATTTTCTCATACGTTTTGCATCCATCTTCTTTAAGCATTAAAACAAATTTCCAGTATTCATATAGAACTCGACGAAAGTGTGCCAGGAAACAAATTACGGTGGGCGACTTTTACAGTCGGAAATGTAGGGAAACTTTATGAACGCTTTTAATGGCAAATGTAATACCTTCGTGTGACAGCAATTTTATGACCACTCCCATAACTTTCAGTGGAAGTTGTCAAACTCTTGGTATTACATTCATAAAATTATAAAAACATAAATCCGCTAGTAACTTGCAAGTTAATCACAATGAGAGTAACTTTCCTTATTTGAATACTCCGACAATGCTCACGCCATTCCCTGGGCGCTTTCTTAAGAAGGATTAGAGTCAAAGTACGATTTTTACTATAATTCTAAAGGAAAACTTCTTTCAGGATAATGATATTGAAACTTTCAACATTTTGAAGTTACCGGGAAACTTTGTGAATACATTTAAACGTACCGTGAGACGACTTATTCTTGCTTCTACAGACCTTGACCTGTCTTTCTGCTGATCAAACTGCAACCAAATTTTAAGAATTTCAAACTGAATATCTTCCAAATAGGAATAGATAGGAAGTTGGCCCGTACAAATTTTCAGATTGCTCCTTAAATTTGCCAGTCAAGCTAGCGGTTCTTTTCCTCACATTAACTTTTCCGATAACAAGAACCCTTCTCGCTAAACGACGGGAAATATTAATAAATCTTAAGGGGGCTGCTACGTTTCAATCACGCCTAGGGCACACGTACGATATTTTTCTAGAGATCCTAATAATGTCTACAGTATATACTGGTGAATCGGTAGGAGTCGAATGACGAACATAATCGTCCAGAAAATGGCTTAAACCTTTAACAGTCCTTTAATGCGAAGAGTCGTAAGCCCAAGAGTGTTGTGAGAGTAGATTTAGGCAAGCCCCATGGTCTGCTCTCAAGGATCCCATAACAATGATAAAACAAGATAGTAACAAAGTTGTAGTTGTAATCAATATTAATGAAGCAGATATTAAAACAAATGACCTCGCTGCCGGAGTTTGCTTCAAATCACCATTCCCAGGCGTCCATGCGTGAGTGAAGTGAACATGAAACCAGGACAAATGGTCTCTAAAATTAAGGAAAAGGTCGAATTGGTTGGTAGCTGGACTCCGGTGTAGCGATATACCCACTTACCTACTCAGCTCGATTGTGTGTGATCCCTGATTTGTGCTTTGCTTTGGCCACTAAAACTGCCCTCACAATCAGGAAACTTATTTCACTGGCTGGACGCCTGGGGGATTTCGAGAAATTAGTTGAGGGATCGATGGAAAGTTGCCACTAACAATTCAAAGTGCAGAGTTTGTTGTTTCGTGGCCACGTACGAGAACCGAAACTGGAGTAGAAGCGCACTATGTCTATGTTCTACATCGGTGGCTTGGGCAGCGCGAAATTGCTTTCTAGAGTGGGAATGTAATAGAACCGAAGTGAGGTTTTTTATAGATAACCACAAATGTTTGAATCGTTGGATCTTAAAGGGAGTTTATCAGTACAGCACTGTTCCAGTATGTTCACAAAATGTTCAGTACGTTCAAAGCATAAAGTCAAAAGCAGAACAGTTTTTAAACTCTGGTAAGCAGCACGTTCACAGGAAAAGAAAAATTAATAACTACTTTCCTCTTGAAGGCGTCGAAGTAAAAAATCGCAGCTACCTCTATAAATTTCTGCCAGACAGAACCGTAGGAAAGCTCGCAATCAACAAAGCGAGTAGAAATTGACTGTTGAAATACTGTAGCATACAAAATGGTTACTACGCGGATACCTGCAAATTCAGTTCTCACAAGGTATTTGCAAATTTCAAATTTATTTTTGATATGTGACAGCAGAAATATGAATTTTCTCAATATTCTCCTCGTGGCAGTGACCTGGAATTTATTTCATTTTAATATTTGCTTTCCTGGGGTGTGTGTGTGTTGGCTTTAGTAGCATCTCATATTTCAATAATTTATAAAAACTTACTTTGCATTTGCCAAAACTGCATAGCAAGAAACGACATTTTGTTATTACTATAAAACGTTCTCCTGTAGTTAAAATTTCTCCACTTCAAATAGTAATTGCAGTTATTGTAACCTCAATACATCTTATTTTCCGTAAAGTTACGTTTAGACGGCGTCACAATTTTATAAAATTTCTGAAAAAACACCACAGTCACTACTTCCTCACTTCCTAACTTCCCCCAAAATGTTCGAACGTCTTATGAGAAAACCGTGGATTTATTGCTTCTGCTTTTTTATTTTTACACGAATTTATAATACTTGATGACTACATTTTCTGATTCATCTGAAATTGTATCTCTTGATTATTTTTAAATAGAAAGCAGCATGTGCCTTGCTTGCACCTTGTAACATGCACAATCCCATCCTACATTACATGCGCAAAGGCATTGCACTTTTCACGGAATATGAAGCATGCAACTACAGCCAAAGCATGCATGCGATGGTACATGAGCCAGTTAGAGCCAGTTACAACACACTATATGCAAGCTTGATAGATTCTATATTGTAATTAATGTAATTTTTCATTGGTTTACATATTTATCTCGTTTTTACGTTGTAGCTTAAGCACAAGGGACGGCCCTCTGATCCACACAGCGCAGCTTAAGCGGAAGGAAATTTTCGGGGGGCCAACCTCCTTTGGCAACTATAACCTGACCCCAATGAGTGGCATGCAATTTTTACTGTGCAACTTTCCAGTAGTTTCGCGAGTACAATTCCAGTCAGTAAAATTGCTTCAGTCAGTGGTGCCACAGATAGACTACCATGTTCATTGCCGGAATCAACCCTACGCCCACAGAGTAGAAAATCTGCAGAGCTGCACATCAAACAGACGTTTATTCTGCAAATATTGGAGGAACCGTGGAAGAATATCTCGTTAAGAGAGGTACCTGCCCTGAAGTGGTGGAACCGTCTTTTTGCCTGAGTAGTGACAACAAAGTATGCGCTAGCTGATTTGTATATTCAGGGGCAGAGGCGGCTAGAAAAAATGGTAAGTAATAAAAGCAGAGGCGGAGAAATTATAATTTTCGCATTTTTTAGGAATTTTATTGTTCAGGACTCAACAACGGTAATCTGCACCTATTAGCTTAATTTTACATGTAGACTGCACCTCAAGAGATGGTGTACCACAGCTATGAGTTGATGGCGAGGGCAAGTGCGTAGTACCGAAGGATGAAGCTTGGAGGATTATATGAACGTACTACGACTCCGACATAGTAATAGAAGAAATAGAGAGGGCATGCTTGCCTGCCAAATGGCACAAATTTCTATATAATCTTAGAAGTGCGTCAT